>MU677278.1:118765-152868 GCA_026770625.1 Nicotiana glauca
CATTCCCGATAGCAGCAAATTTTTTTTATTTTGACACTCTTACCAGTCTTTTTTTTATTTTTTACTTTTTCATTGCATGGTGTAGGCTGGTTATTTTTCTTGAATCAAATACGTGAAAATATTTTTGTTGATTTATGGTGATGGAAATTCTAAACCAAAGTTTTAACCTTGTTCTAATACCATTGAACTAAATGTACAAGAAAGAAATAATTTTCTAACAGGAGTGTGAAAAATGTGATGCAGGATGGAATGGTATTGTTGCTCAGCTGCATCATGGGAACCAACAAGTGAATCAAGCTCCCCAAGTACAATCCATGTCTAAGTAAAATTCAAGATTGTGATTCTTTATTTGTTTGAGTTGAGGTTGTAATATGTTGTTACATGTGTTTTGCTACAATCAGATTCTGTTCACGTTGTAGTCGTATTATTTATTCATCCATCTTGTTGGTACTATATTTCTAAAACTCCATTTTTGTTACATAATTGTTTTACTGGAAGCAATACTTCTGGTCTATGTACTACAAACAAGACAAATCAACCTTTCTTCTGCTGTGGTTTGTAAGGAGAAGTTTCCAAATAGAAACTCGGCATACCTCCCTCCAAGAACTTCCCACCTTGCTCTTGGGAAGACTCGAACTCACGACCTCTTGGTTAGAAGTGGAGGTTGCTCACGATCATAGCAACCCCTCTTTGTCTTAGTTGGGCTAAGAATTAATGCAAAATATTTGCTAAGAATCACAGAAGTATGACAAAAATTTGAACACTTTAGTGCCACTATTGATTTTTTGACCTCGGCAACAGAAGTTCTCGGAAAAAAGCCTCATGCCAAAATTTTAAAGTTTGTTTGGCAAGATTTTTCTTGATTACCAGAATTTTAATTTTAAAGTTCGCAGCAGTTATGGTGATTGTAATACTGAAAAATTCTTGTGATCGTAATAATTTCTAGTGCGCTGAAAATTCTGACGATCGTCAAACTTTCTGGTGCTTCAAAATTCTGGGGGACGCATTTTCTCAAAAAAAATTGTAAATAAGGTCAAAATCTAAACAGTAATTTAAAAAAGGTTCATCAGCCTAAGTTTCAGAAGAACCGTACCAACCTGTGAGGGCTATGCTCGCTTTTTGTGTCACATTTTAATTTGTGCCCGCTTTGCAAAAAAAATTACAAGCGTACCCGCTTTTTCACATAACTTCAGCACACGGGGCTGAAGTAGCAAAGGCAATTACACAAAACTTCAGCATTTTAGTAGCCGGACCTGAAGTTCAGCTCTAGAGCTGAAGTTTTTATTTTGTAACTCGCGAACTTCAGCTCTAGAGCTGAAGTTTTATTTTATAAGTTTTTGTTTAGTAACCGGGAAACTTCAGCTCTAGAGCTGAAGATTACCAATTATAAAATAAAAACTTCAGCTCTAGTTGTAACTAGGAAACTTCAGCTCTAGAGCTGAAGTTTTTATTTTATAACTTGGAGCTGAAGTTTCCGGGTCACTAAACAAAAATTCTAGAGCTAAGTTTTCTAGTTACAACATAGAAACTTCAGCTCTAGAGTTGAAGTTTTCTAGTTACAACATATAAACTTCAGCTTCTCTAGAGCTGAAGTTTTCAAGTTATAAAATAAAGAGCTGAAGTTTACCAGTTATAAAATAAAAACTAAAAATTTCAGCTCTAGAGCTGAAGTTTCTCAGTTATAAAGGGAAGCTGAAGTTTTTTTAAAAAGTGGGTACGAATGCAAACAAAAAGACAAAGCGGCTACAGATTAAAAAGGGGCGCCCAAATAGGGCGCCCCGTGCAATTTTTACAACTTACTAAGATAGTTGGGCCTCTAAGTACTCCATCATATTTTTCTTGTTGGGCCTCCATTTTACTTGATTTTTCTAAGTATAATCCAGAAGTTGGTTTGTTTAGAATGGAAGGAAAGAAATTGTTGGACCCAGATTATGTAGAATATACACGTTGTATGTTCTAAGTTGAGAGAGTAAGTTTATATAGTTATTATATTTATACTTGTTATGTGCGTATGCATACATACATACATACATATATATATATATATATAAAGTTCCAAAATTCAAACAATAGGTTTTGCTAAATTCACGAACCCATATATGGTTGAATCATTTAATTTCTCTTATCTCTTTTGATCACAGTTAATTTGACTTATCATTAATGTTTTGATGAGTTTTTATTGGTTTTACATTTTACTTCGTAAATCTATCTTAGTAAAATTAACCTCGAAATCTGGAGCATTTGCTAGTTGAAACCAGGAAGCGATACATTCTTTACAACCTTAGAAAGCAAGGACAAGTCGTTTGTTGGACATTACATTGGTGTTTGTTTTGGATATTTTAAATCATGTCCTCCTAAGAAATGTCTTTTTGGAGTCGAGTATCGGAAACAACCTTTTTACTTGCACAAGGCAGAGGTAAAATTTAAGTACACATTATTTTCCCATACCTCACACCATAAAAATATACCAAAAATATACCGTATATGTTGTTGTTGTCCTCCGATCTTTTATGATAGTTTTATAATTGGATTTCTAGCTACCGACTGACAATAGACAGGATTAAAATACTCCATGTCCATTATTACCCCAAAAAACAAACAAATGAATAAGGAATAAAGTTATAATTATGAATATATTGTTTGATACAGTACCATAAAAAGGCAGAAAGAAGTAGTGGTACCTGTTAGAAAAATAGTAATTGAAAAACGAGATTGAAAAGACTAGAGAACGAGTTTCCTAAGTTATTGCCCATATATAGATTTTGGAAAAAATATAGTTTATTTATAAAGTAAAAGTCAGGGTTTTCCGAATATTTATATATACACTTAATAGTCCAAGTATTTAACAATATATATAGAGCTTTAGGCTACCGATATAGGAAAGTCCCACATTCCCCACCAAAATAACAAACTACTTCTTACAGTACTCTCTCAACTCAAAACTTATTGGGATAGCTTATACAGAGGTGGAGTCAGGTGGGTTCGAGATTCTAGTTCGTTTATATTACTGGGTTCTAGATTAACAATTTATATAAATTCAATAATTTTTTAAGACAAATGCAGGGTTTAAACCAAAGTCACTGAATTTAAACGAACCCGCAAATGCTATGCTAGTGTCTTACCCTTTCAAGGAAGGGGAAAAAAGACATTATATATATAATATATTTAAATAGAAAATAAACAAATCTTATTTTTAAAAAAATCCTATTTTGGGTGGATTTAAACTAAACTAGAATTAAGAAATAGGATTTTAGGGATAAGGAATAAATTAAACAAACAAACCATGGATAAATCCAAGCGACCTTTTCTTAAATTCAAGCGATCTTTTCGTAGGTGTTTGCCCCCGATTCAATCGGGGAATTGAATTGATTATAGAAACATGAGTTTAATTAGTCGATTTATTAGTAGGTATAGGAACTACTAAAGGTACTAAAGAAACAAGGACAACAACTACTAATTCATCAGCTAAGATATTCCTGAAAAGTCAAAAACTAAGTGATAAAGGTTTTGTGAAATCTTCTAAGATGTTAATGGGTAAAAGGATTGAGGTTGGTTGAATATATTTTCCGAAATAACCTAATCATTTTTTTGTAAGACCCACATAGAAATACCCTGCACTTATATGCTATATGA
The DNA here is from genome assembly GCA_026770625.1 of Nicotiana glauca. Taxonomy (NCBI): domain Eukaryota; kingdom Viridiplantae; phylum Streptophyta; class Magnoliopsida; order Solanales; family Solanaceae; genus Nicotiana; species Nicotiana glauca. The sequence continues at coordinate 122,399 of MU677278.1, forward strand.
TTAAAGGAATAAATTATACTTAATCGTACTATTTATTAATTTATCTTTCCATAACTATATTTTACAAGACGAAGTACAAAATCTTTATACTTCCTGGTAAGTTGAATTAACTAGCTGGTCATTTGATCGGAGATTAAGATAATTCAACAACTCAACTTATTATTTAATTTGGATATTTGTGGAGATTCTGCGTAGCTTAAATGATATTGAGATTCACACTATGAGCCAAGATGAAGCTCTTGCGGGAGCCTCAATGGTGGATCTGGAACATTTGAAAGAGAGAAAAAAATATCCGGAAGAGCAGAAGAGATATAGATGTAAAAATGACTCTCATTCTTATTTCCATTATTACAACATGTATATATATGTACACGTGGAAAGAAAAAGAAAGATACAACTGTTACAATTAACTTAGCTCCAATGTGACAGTATCTAACTAACTAATAGCAATATCTAACAATAACCAAAAATTAACTAAATGTATCTCAATAACACCCCTCAAGTTGGATGGGAGGATCTCACAGCCAACTTGCCAAGTACTGCATGATGTTTGACCCCAGTGAGTGCCTTGGTGATTATATCGGCTAATTGGTTAGTGGTGGCCACATGGTGGAGAGAAATCAAGCCTTCCTGAAGTTTATTCCGTACAAAGTGACAATCAACTTCGATATATTTTGTCCTTTCATGAAAGACTGGATTGTGAGCAATGTGGATAGCAGATTGACTGTCATAAAAGACAGCAATGGGGCTGGACTGTAAAACAGTGAACTCTTCAAATAATCTATTCAACCATGCCAGTTCTCCTACTACCTTCCTGAGGGACCTGTACTCTGCCACAACTGAGGATAAGGAAATGATTTCTTGCTTCTTTGATTTCCAACTAATGGGACTGTCTCCAACCAAAACGATGTAGCCGGTGACAGACTTTCTAGAGTCAGGGCATGATGCCCAGTCAGAGTCACAATAGGCACTGATAGAACAATCAGCGTTGTTGGAGAAAAATATGCAAGTGAGGGATCACTCTTGAGATACCCAAGGAGATGAAATGCTGTTGTCAAATGTGTATCTCTAGGTGCTTGCATGAACTGGCTAAGAAGCTGTACACTGTAGGCTATGTCAAGTCATGTGTTGGTGAGAAAATTCAGTTTTCCCACTAACTTTCTGTAGTATGTAGGATCTGGAAGAGGAGTGCCTTCATCAGCTTTCAACTTCACAGCAGGATCAAGAGGAGAGGACAAACTGCTATAGCCAAAACAATCATATTCCTTTAGCAAATCTAGGGTGAACTTCCTTTGAGACTTGATGACACCATCTGGTTTGTAGAGAACCTCTAGGCCCAAGAAGTAATGGAGTTTCCCAAGATCCTTGATTTTGAATTGCTTATCAAGGAATGATTTTAAATTGGCTATCTCAACTAAATCATTCCTAGTGATGATAACATCATCAACATAGACAGCTACAAATATAATGTGAGAAGAAGTCTTCTTGGAAAAGAGTGAATAATCATTCTCAGAGCGTCTATACCTCATTGAGGATAGGGTTTCAGTCAGCTTACATTACCATTGCCTGCTGGCTTGCTTTAGCCCATACAGTAATTTGTTAAGTTTACAAACTACCTTTTGGGGACCAGTCTGGTCAATTAAGAGGCCTGGTTGTACTTCCATGTACACTTCTTCATGTAAATGACCATGAAGGAATGCATTATTCATATCAAGCTGGAATATGTCCCAGCCTTTCTTCACAGCAACAATGACCAAAACTCTAACTGCTGTCATTTTGACAACAGGGGAGAAGGTCTTTGTATAGTCAATCCCTGCTTGTTGGGTATACCTCTTTACCACTAATCTAGCCTTAAACCTTTCTATGCTACAATTTGCTTTATGCTTAATTTTCTAGACCCATTTGCAGCCTATTGCCTGCTTTCCAGCTGGCAAAGGGACTAAGTCCCAAGTGTTATTTGCATAGATGGACTCAAACTCCTAGGTCATGGCTGCTTGCCATGCAAGAGTGAGATTTGCCTCTCCATATGATGATGGCTCACTATCATGACAAATATTTGTCACTAAGTGCTGACTTTCAGGACATAGAACATCAGGTGTAACATGACTGTGATTGGAGAAAAGTGCACTCAAGGAAGATGGATCCTGAGGAACATTAGGATGTGATATTTTAGGTAGAGTATAGATGTAATCCTGAAGGCATGTAGGTGTTTTATGAGTTCTAATGGTTCTTCTTAAAGGAGGTGAATCTGATTGAGCAGATATTGGTGAATGAGGACTAAGAACCTCATGTAAAGTTGTAGGAGAATGGTCAAAAGACTGAATGTTTGATATGTGTATTGTAGTATCATTAGCAGGTGAGGATACAGGGGATTGAGGCACATCTGAAGATGTGATACTAGTGGAATTTTAAGCAGTGTAGTGTGGATTGTCATTCTGAGAGTAAACAGGAAGGCAGACTGACTTGAGACTATTATACAGAGAGACATTCTTAGACTTTAAAGAGAAGGGAAAGACACTTTAATGAAATACTACATCTCCAGTGACATGAATATTCTTAGTAGCTAGGCTTAACACTTTGTAACCCTTTGTCCCAAAAAGATAGCCCACAAAAATATGAGGAGTAGTTCTGGGTTCAAATTTGTCTCTGTATACCTTGGGTATAGTAGGATAACAGAGACATCCAAAACTTCTCAAATGAGAGTAATTGGGCTTTTTGTGGTATAGAATTTCAAAGGAACACTTATTGTTTAGGTAGGTAGTAGGTAGTATGTTGATTAAGTAAGTTGCTACCAAAATGCATTCTCCCCAATAGTTGGTTGGGAGTTTGGATTGAAATATAAGTGCCCTAGCAGTCTCAAGGAGATACTTGTGTTTCCTTTCTACTATCCCATTTTGTTGTGGAGTATAAAGGCAACTTTTCTGGTGAATGATTCCTTTGGTTTAATAGAAAGACGTGGCTTCATGACCGGTGAACTCCAGTCCATTATCAGATCTAATGGTTTTCACAATAGTATTGAATTGGTTCTCAATCATATTTATGAAAGCTTTAAGTGTTTGTAGGGCATTGCTTTTGTTGCTTAACAGATGAGTCCAAATGGACCTACTGAAATCATCCACCAAGGTATTGTAATTATTGTGTGTAGTAACATGATAGGGGTCCTATATATCAACATGTATCAATTGGAAAATGTGGTTAGAGGTGCTCATTCTTTATGGAAATGGAAGTCTGGCTTATCTAGCGACTGGGAAAATGGGGCAAATTGAAAGTTGTTTTGGGTGAGAAGTTCATAGGTATTAAGGATATTTTCTCATTTTGACAAAGGGAACATGGCCAAGCCTATTATGCCACAAAGTATCTGCATCATGTTTAACTAAAGCATTCAAAGAGTCACTCTTATTATTGTGTATGGAAGTATTTACATCTGTTGGAGAAGACTGTGAATGAAGAGGGACTACTAAAGACTCCACTACTTATACCCATAGAAACAGAACAATTGCAACAAGAAATTGGAAGACTAGTATCTGAAACAGAACTTTTACTTTTTAGACACCTGGAGCAGAGATAGTATAATCCCTCTCTGCTATTATCAATCACCTGAGGCCTCTTCACTGAAGGGGCATGCAAAAGACATAGTGTATCAGTGAATAACACAATACACCAGAGATGTGTTGCAAGAGAATTGACAGAAATTAGGTTATACTTAAAGGATGTGACATAGAGGACTTTGTGTAGAGTAATTTCAGAGTTAAGTATCACATCCCCAAATTGAAGCACTTTTACCTCGTATCCATTTGGTAGTCTTATCAACACAAGGTATGGTAATGTTGTTATGTTACTAAGGGCAGTTTTATTGAAGGTCATATGATTATAGGTTCCTGAGTCTATGATACAAAAGTCATTCTTAGATTCGAAACATTTGCATGATGGTTTGTCAAAATAAATAGAAGAGGTGCGTACTACAATACCTGCAAAGTTAGCAGCACCACTGGTAATGTTGGCATTACTGGAAGATCCTCCTGTCTGAAAATATTGCAACAGGTTCATTATCTGCCCATATTGCTCTTTTGTCAAGCTGACATTCTAATTCTCATTGTGTGGGATTGACTCATCTTCCTTATTCTGCATCAGATCAGCAGGGGTTCCATGTACATTTGCCACAATTCCTTTACCTCTCTTGAATTTGTGGCCTTAAGTTTGACCTAAGGTGTTTCACTGATTGAACTGTTGAGTATTAGTGCGACTTGAACTTTGATTGTTATAAGAATTGCTTTGGGGATATTCATGCAATTTGTAACATTTGTCCTTTATATGGCCTTGCCTCTTGCAATAGTTGCATAATAGTCAGCCCTTGAATTGGCCTGAATTGGTACCTGTTAGAAAAACAGTAATTGAAATATAATTTATTTATAAAGTAAAAGTCAGGATAGTTACCTAAGTTATTGCTCGTATATAGATTTTGAAAAAAATATAATTTATTTATAAAGTAAAAGTCAGGCTTTTCCGAATATTTACATATACACTTAATAGCCCAAGTATTTATATATATATATATATATAAGATCGCTTATACAGAGGAGGAGTCAGGATTTAAAACTTGTGGGTTCGGAATTCTAGTTCGTTTATGTTACTGGGTTCTAGATTAACAATTTATATAAATTCAATAATTTTTTTAAGACAAATACAAGGTTTAGACTAAAGTCACTGGGTTTGAACGAACCCGCAAATGCTATACTAGCTCCGCCCCTGCGCTTATATGCTATATGATTAAAGGAATACATTATAGTTAATCTTACTATTTATTAATTTATCTTTCCATAGCTATATTTTACAAGAGACGAAGTACAAAATCTATATATTTCCAGGTAAGTTGAATTAACTAGCTGGTCATTTGATCGGAGATTAAGAGAATTCAACAACTCAACTTATTATTTAATTTGAATGTTTGTGGAGATTATGCGTAGCTTAAATGATGGTCATAACATGCATGTGTGATTTTTATACCTAGTAATTAGGCAAAATACATAACTATACCCTTAAACTTGACTTTTTTTGTCACTTGGACACTTAAACATAGAGTTGTTCCTATTAGGCCCTTCAACTAAGCCACATCTGTGCCAATTAGACACTTTGTAGTGACATAATTGAGTGCGTAGGAAAAGACGCGTGAAAATGAGAAAAAGGTTATGGATTATTATTATTATTATTATTATTATTATTATTATTCCAATTAAAGCGAACTTTTACCTTACATTCTATTTCTCCTCTTCTTCTTGTGAACCCATCATTTTTCATCTTAATTTTTTTTAAAAGAAAGTATAGTGTACATGAATTTGACTATTCTCATTTTGCATGTTTGTTCTCTTCGCACGGCACTTGTAAGCTACTAGAATAAAACGTTACAAACTAGAACGCACAAGTGGTTGATAGAAGTTGCATTTTGACATTAACAACTTTTAACAAAAATAGTACTTCAGCAAAAAGAGCAAAGCTGACAAATATACAAATGTAGCTATTTCATAAGCAAAGAAGAAAGCCTTAAAAACTATCAAATATACAACTGCAGCTAATTACATATCCAATCATTTTTATAAAATTTTTTCTCATATGGTCTACAAAGTGTCTAATTGGCACCTATGTGATTTAGTTGAATGGTCTGATAGGAACAATTCTATGTTTAAGTGCCCAAGTAACAAAAAAGACCAAGTTTAAGGGCGCAGTTATGTATTTGGCCTAGTAATTACCAAATTAAATATATTGAACGACAAACATGCAAAGCACTAATAATGTATTAATTATCTCATCGAGTTAAGGAGTTAGGTTAATCATTCTTTCTTAGAAGCCACAAATAAAATTATACTGAACTGATTCAATCTATATAGATTGACCGAACGGAACGCAGAAAATCTTCCACTAGCAGGCAATCGTGTTTCTCACAGAATATACATATAGAAACGTACGGCCGCCCATCCACTTACAAAGAAAAGGTTGGGGAATTGAGAGGGACACGTTATAGGCAGCAAAATGTAATAAGCTGAAGGAAATTCAAATTGGCCATCGCAACATCAGCTAGTTATTGGCCATTCCAAACTGTCACCATCTGGCTTTGCTAAATAATTAAAATATATTGTTACCCTTTGAATAAAGCATAAGTAGACAACATAATGCTACTATATACTAACTTTTTTTTTTATATATTTTAACGTGATCATGAATTGATGATTTTATTGACCCAACTACTGATTTTGTTTCTTCCTTTCACTGTTTAAGTATCCTAAATATATAATATTCTCAAAGTCTCACATTTTTACGCACATTAATTCACTTTATGGATGTCTCAAGATCATTATTGCCATTAAATAATGAATGCATAATTGCTTCTTGACTTTCTAACATTACCACTATTAATACACAAGTACAAATATCCCAGCACGAATCTTATTTTATTGTCAACTTTTATAAAAAGGATAAAATTAAGAATCAAATAGTCTCTTCTTTTGTCGTCATATTTGCCTCAGATGATATTTTATTAAAATTTCAAACAGAGATGAAGGGATAGAGAGGAACTACTTATAGTCTCTTCACTTTTTTAAAAATGTTTACCTTTTGTTAGTGGAAAAGGAAAGTGGAATGACCTAGGCAATTAGAAAGTCCATAGTCGAGGATAGATCCTTAATTCGCCGCCCCCACATTCCTCCTCCCCCCATATAAATTATAGTAAAAGCAAACTGTTAATTTCGTGGCAATAATTAGTGTATGTGGTTTGATGTGCATATATATCACCTACGGATTGAGAAAATTCAACCCGTCTGTAAATAGATGGCTGGGCCGGGAGCAAAAGAGCTAGGAGTAGGGGGTAAAAATTGCACGGGCGCCCTATTTGGGCGCCCCTCTTTAACCTGTAGCCGCTTTGTCTTTTTGTTTGTATCCGTACCTATTTTTTAAAAAACTTCAGCTTCCCTTTATAACTGAAAAACTTCAGCTCTAGAGAGCTGAAGTTTCCGGATTACTAAACAAAAACTTCAGCTCTAGAGCTGAAGTTTTTATGTTGTAGCTTGAAAACTTCAGCTCTAGAGCTGAAATTTTTATTTTATAACTTGAAAACTTCAGCTCTAGAGCTGAAGTTTTTATTTTATAACTGAAGTTTTTATTTTATAACTTGAAAACTTCCGCTCTAGAGCTGAAGTTTTCGGGCTACTAAACAAAAACTTCAGCTGAAGTTTTATAGTTACAACATAGAAACTTCAGCTCTAGAGCTGAAGTTTTTATTTTATAACTTGAAAACTTCAGCTCTAGAGCTGAAGTTTTGGGGCTACTAAACAAAAACTTTAGCTCTAAAGCTGAAGTTTTTATTTTATAACTGGCAGACTTCAGCTCTAGAGCTGAAGTTTTCTAGTTACAACATAGAAACTTCAGCTCTAGAGCTGAAGTTTTCTGGTTACAAAGACAAAAACGTCAGCTCTAGAGCTGAAGTTTCACAGTTACTAAACAAAAGCTTATAAAATAAAACTTCAGCTCTAGAGCTGAAATTCGCGAGTTACAAAATAAAAACTTCAGCTTTAGAGCTGAACTTCAGGCCCGGCTACTAAAATGCTGAAGTTTTGTGTGATTGCCTTTGCTACTTCAGCCCCGTGTGCTGAAGTTATGCTAAAAAGCGGGTACGCTTGTAATTTTTTTTGCAAAGCGGGCATAGGTTAAAATGTGGCACAAAAAACGGGTATAGATGCAATTGCCCCGAGTAGGGGTGGTAAATGGGCGGGTTGGGCTGAATTTGGGCGGGTCAAGATGAGTTAGGTCAATAAATAAGTCATTGCCCAATTTAGTTCAAAGTGTACTTGGGTTAAAATGCGCTGGGTCAAGATGGGCTAAACAATGGATCATAATCCAACCCGTCCAACTTGACCCATATTTTAGAACCATGCTCATCTTATATAAAAAAATCTGTTACCTTAAAATATGTAAGTTGACAAATATATTTTAGGGTTGGGGTGGGAGTTGGGATATGTGAGTGGTGCAGAAAAACGAAAAAACAAAAAACAGAAAATTGAAATTAACAAAAAAAGTAAAATAAAATAAAATTGAGGGAGTTTGCGCCGGTGGATTTGGGGGAAAGGGGTACAGAAAAATAAAAAAAATAAAAATTTTAAAATATAATAGTTACTACTTTTTTAGGGGTGCGGGGTGGGGAGGGGGTTGGGATAGAGTGGGTGGATGGTGCAGAAAAAAAAAACAGATTTAAAATACAAAAAAATGTAATTTTTTTTCGGGAGTTTGCGGGAGGAGGTAGGGTGGGTGGTTTAATGCAGAAAAAACAAAAAAATAGAAATTGAAAATATAAAAAATAAATAAATAAATAAAATTGGGACAACTACGTAAATTTTTAGATAATTGGGTTGAGATCCTTTGTTTTGGTTGAGTTTCATGGGTAATATGCGGACTGTTAAATGAGTCAGAATGAGCTATAAAAAAAATAATGGGTTAACTTGGGGTCAGTCCAAAGTGACCCATGAGCTAATATATTTATAGCCCAACCCATTAATCTCTATGCTAGTTGGGCGGGTTAGATGAGTTTGAGCTCAAATTGTCACCCCTACCTAGGAGGACCCCCTAGATTGATCAAAATGGCTAAATTTATTAATGACTTGACTAATCAGGAAGTTAACCCTTGTATAATAAGATTCTCTAAGATGCTCTCTATTTCGATTTGGGATGTACGTAACGCCCTTATATACGTGTATGTTACCAACCGTTTCTAAGTCCGAGATTCACCTCCCATAACCTAGCTCCCACTTGAAAAAAGAATGAATATTGTTTGAGTCAAAAGATGTTAAAACTTTTTTGAATAAATTAATCAAAATGAAGGGGTAAATCTTAGTCAGACATAATTAATTCCAGATCGAAAGGTTAATAATTCACTGCATATGAGATGAGAGAAATATCATAGATCTTATTAGGATTCGACGTTATCTTTCTCATCAATTGATGAGAAAGTAGATTTATAGATTTTCCTGAGGTCGCAACCTCTTTTCTTTTTCAATGCAAGAAGGAAGTTTTCTTGTTTTTTTCTTTTAGAAATTGGATAAGACCCCCCTTCTTGAGAGTTTTCTACAGCTATATATAGTCAGAGCATCCTCGCCCTCCCCTTGGCTCGGTATCTCTTTGCCACTAAAGTATCTTGATTGTACTTTCAATCGTTACTTTTGCAAACTCATCGACCGTTAGGAGGCGAGCGTGGACCGGACTGTATTATCTGTCGTCGCCTGGTGACTTAGACGGCATGTCGGTCAACATGGTCGCGACAGTCAGATTTTGACCAATACAGTTAGTCCCTCCGTCTGTCGGGACCATATTTGGTCGGGCTCGGTAGACGGATCGTGATTATTACGAGTTCAAGAGAAATCTGGCTCACGACTCTTCATCCTTTAGCCATGTTTTATAGGCTTTTGGGCGGATTGATGGCGTTACGCCAATACCCATGAATCGTCGCGAGGGTTTCGGAACTGATACGTCGTTGGGAACCAATGCGTTATTCGTGGTCATGGTTTTTATTACACACGTTTCTGGGGAACCGAAGCATTTTGTGCTCTATCAGATTCGATTGGTGGCTCTTGGGTTTCGTGCTCCGGGGGTTTATGTCTCTTATAAATAAATGGAGCTTGTTATTTGACTCACACACTTCTTCATCCTTTGCTTGAGAGAGTTCTGCAGATATATCTTTTTCTTTTGATACTTCGAATCTCTGCTTACCCCTTTGCTCACTGAAATCTTTCATCTCTCATTTTTATTACTTCTTTGGCGCGTTTTCTGCTAAAAATGGCTGGCGATTCTTCTCGTGACAATCTTCCTGCTGCTAATCCATTGTCGGAAAGTAATGCTCAGGTTGCCGGAAGGGCGGATATGGCGGAAGAGGAGGAAGTACCCTCTGTGATTGAGATCCTGCCTTGCCCTGGCAGAGAGGCGACCGACTTTAGTGTAAGAGGCGGAGCAGAGCTGGAACTTGTCCCCTCTGTCATGAGGGAAAGGGGTATTATAGAGTTGAAGGAAAAGTGGGGGATTCCCAATTATGTCGATATGCGGCCGGTGGAGGGGAAAGACATAGTTCACTTCGACCGTCCCGGGTACTACGTGTTTTATGCCTACCCCTTCATCGTTAGGTACATACTCCCTCTTCCCTTGTTGGTGGTGGATTTTTGCCGTTACTACGAAGTGTGACCCGCCCAACTTTCGCCATATTTATACAAATTGTCCCTCATGCTGCTCAAGTATGCAGAACTTGCTGGTCGTAAGGTCACTTTGGACCATATGCTTAGCATTTTTGCTTCTCAGCTTATTCGTGGTTCGATGATTCATATGCGTCCTCGGTTGTCGAGGGGTCTGGTGGTGAAGATGGATGATAGGACCAATCGTCATTTCTACGAGAATTACTTTTATGTGTGAACCGAACATATTGTGGCGGACCCAACGGGATTCCCTGAGAAATGGAATTTTGCTCGTAAGTCTTGTATTTTTAGTCAGTGAAATGCTCGACCGTCTTCTTGTAGATACTAAACTTTATCGCATATTTGCATCTGAAAGATTACCCCTTCCGCCTGTTGAAGGCATCCGTGAGTGGTTGGAAGCCATACTTCCCTATACAGTGGGGATCCGAACATGGTCGACCTTTCATGAGAGGTTTGGGCGCAAGACACTTACAGGTAAGATGACGCCTTTGCCTGCTGGTCGCTCGCTTTTTTTTGTTCGGCCTCTTATGCGTTGTTTTTCATTTTCAGGGAGAGTGTAGAGAGTGAGGGCTCCTCCGTTAGCTTTTCACCAGCCAGCCACCGTTCACCCTATCGCAGTACCCACTGCTCGACCTTCATCGAGGGCCTCTTTAGTTGAATCTGCGTCCTTGATTACTCATGCAAGGGCCACTTCTCAGGATGAAGTGCCGACCGGTGTCATTCGCCCAACGGATGAGTTACCGTCTACAGGAGAGGAGGAATTACCGTCAAAGAGACGGAGAGTAGAGTTTGAGATGACGCCCCCAATAGTAATTCATCTGGACGACTCTCCGATGACGGGCTCTATGGAGGGTGTCGTTGTCGTTCTCTCTGTAAGGACAGAATCGGCCGCCAGAGTCGCCAATGCCCGTGATCAGCAATCAGAAGTTCCTACCATCACCCCGGCTCGATCAAAGGTTCCTACCGTTATTGGTGAGCAACAACCTATCGCGGCAAAAAATCCAGCTTCTGGGGCCACCGCTGTAACTTCGGACGTACCCTCATCTTCTGCGGCGGGTCGTACCTCCTCAAATGCTGAGAGGGGAAAGGACGTGGTTATTGACGACTATGAGTCAGTGTCAGATCTGGACCCTGATGATGCCAGGATATTTGAAGAAGGCATTACCCACTCAGTGGTTCATGCGGGGGTCTTGGCCCGTATTTTGTATATCCTTTCTGGTGTCAATCTTTTGGCAGATGGGGAGGACCTGGTGATGGAGTTTAGATTGATGTGTTCCGAAGTTGAAAATGAAGCTTTTCGGATTGTTCCTAATGCTTGTTTAATGGACGAGGTGGCCACTATGGGCATAAGGGTACGCTATACTTCCCTCTCGTATTTCTTCATTAATTCTAATAACACTACCCTAACTCTATCTGTGTTTTTCAGACGTACTTGTTGGAAGTAGAGACCATCTGTAGGGCAAACATCCGAGCTCGGATTTTCTTGAAGATGTTGGAGAAGTGTCATCGCTACTGCAATAAGTGTCGCGAGCTGCATAAGCGGCTGAGGACGAACCCTCGTAATCGGGCCCTTGGTGAGGAGTTGGAGAAAAGAGATCAGGAGCTGATGCAAGCTGCTCGCAGCAAGAGTGCGCTCGAGGAACAACTTTGACTTAAGGATGAGGAACTCGAGTTGGGAAAAGGGGTCGCCGCAGAATGCGAGCATCTGCAGGAAAAATTGAGGTTGATGCAATCGGAGATGGATCAAAATTTGTTTAGGGTCGAGGCGATGGGCGTGGAATGGAGGGGGAAATCGGCAGTGCTGGAGAGCAAGGTCGCTGGGCTGGAGAGCATCGAGAATGCTTGGTCTGAAGCTTCGGTGAGGGCGGCGGACTTGGAGGACACCATTCGCGTCCTTCAGTCTAAACCGGAGTCGGAGAGGTCAACAGCCAATCTTAGAGAGGCTAGGCTCGAGAAGTGCATCAGTGAAATTGATCAAAAGGCGTCGGTTCTGGGAGATCGAGTTGCAGCATTGGAGGGAAAAAATGAGCGACTGCTGGCTCAGATTGAATCCTCCTCCATTGTCGTCCCCCGCCATACACACGAGCTTTGGGTTTACGTCGAAGCCCAGCGGGATATATGTAAGAGTCCTTGGGAGGCGGGTACTGTGACTGAATCCTCTTATGAAGAAGCGCGAGCGAGGGCGCGGGAGGCTCGCATCAACTGTGGGTATGATGATGCGATGCCCGAAGGTAATGGAGGCATGGATGACGGTGATGGAGAGCTCCTTGGAGATGACGACGAGGGTGATGGTGATCGTGAAGGCGGTGATGACGCCGGATGAAGAATGTTGTGTTTGTCTGCTGTTAGTTGTTTGTTGTTGTAGTTGTTTTTTATATATGTTTTTCTTTTCATTGATCTGGGCCACCTGTAAGCGGTGATTGTCCGCATAATGAATTTATCTAGATGAGAGTCCTTTTTCTTTGTTTGTTCTCTGCCTTGTGCTTCGCCTTCATTCTATCTATTCCAGGCTTTTGGTGCGAGATAGACGCCCGTATGGCGAGTCCCGGTCGATATTTCCCTCTGATGGCCTTTGCTATTAGAATCATTCTGACCTAGTCGAAATAGTGACCTCGTCATCCTTCGACAAAGGTCGGAATCTTCTCGTATTGATGGAGTCTCCCGGCTTTCGAAGGATGTTATTTCAGCTTGTCGAAGTGGTAACCCATGAGGTTGAACCATCTTCTTTCTGGCGGAGGCCCTTGGCCATAAAGGGTGCTATTTTGACTTGTCGAAATAACTTGTCATCATCTGATCGAGGTCGAACTCTTCTTTTTCGTTTGATGAAGGCCCTTGGCCTTAAAGGGTGTTATTTCGACTTGTCAAAATAACGACTCGTCATCGTTCGAGCGAGATCGAAATTTTTTTTCATCTAGCGAAGACCCTTGGCCTTAGAGGATATTATTTTGACTTGTCAAAATAATGGCCTGTCCTCGTTTGAGCGAGGTCAAACTCTTCGTTTTCATTTGGCGAAGGTCGTTGCCTTAAAGGGTGTTATTTCGACTTGTTGAAATATGGCCCGTCGTCGTTTGAGCGAGTTCAAACTCTTCATTTTCATTTGGCGAAGGCCCTTGGCCTTAAAGGGTGTTATTTTGACTTGTCAAAATAACGGCTCGTCGTTGTTCGAGCTAGGTCAAACTCTTCGTTTTCATTTGGCGAAGGCCCTTGGCCTTAAAGCGTGTTATTTTGACTTATCAAAATGACAGCCCGTCGTTGTTCGAGTGAGGTCGAACTCTTCGTTTTCATTTGGGGAAGGCCCTTGACCTTAAAGGGTGTTATTTCGACTTGTCAAAATAACGGCCTGTCATCATTCGAGCGAGGTCGAACTCTTTGTTTTTTGTTTGGTGAAGGCCCTCGGCCTTAAAGGGTGTTATTTCGACTTGTCAAAATAATGGTCCATCGACGTTCGAGTGAGGTCAAACTCTTCTTTTTCATTTGGTGAAGGCCCTTGGCCTTAAAGGGCATTATTTTGACTTGTCGAAATAATGGCCCGTCGTCATTCGAGCGAGGTAGAACTCTTCTTCTTTATTTGTTGAAGGCCCTTGGCCTTAAAGGGAGTTATTTCGACTTGTCTAAATAACAACCCATCATCGTTCGAGCGAGGTCGAACTTTTCATTTTTCGTTTGGCGAAGGCCCTTGGCCTTAAAGAGTGTTATTTTGACTTGTCAAAATTACGACCCTTCGTCGTTCGAGCGAGGTCTAACTCTCCTTTTTCGTTTGGCTAAGGCCCTTGGCCTTAACGGTGTTATTTTGACTTGTCGAAATAATGCCCCGTCGTCGTTCAAGCAAGGTCGAACTCTTCTTCTTCATTTGGCGAAGGCCCTTGGCCTTAAAGGGTGTTATTTTGATTTGTCGAAATAACTGTCGAACTCTTCATCTTCATTTGGGGAAGTTCCTTGGTCTTAAAGGTTGTCATTTTGACTTGTCAAAATAACTACCCGTTTGTCCCAGTTTCTGGCGAATTGGATTTCTTCCGTGGGAGTCCCAGTCTGTTTGATATTGCTTGCGTTGGAAGGTGCAACGCTGATGAATATGAGATGTTGACTTTTCTTTTAGGTTCATGCTGTGTGTGCTTTATGGTTTTCCCACCCAATTCTTGCCGCTCGGCTCCGAGTATGTCATCGGCAGGTGGTGTTTCTTCATCCGTTTGCCCGTGCGGGATTTAAGTTCTCATTTGAACAAGAAGTGCAGGGTGAGAATATATTTTCCTTACCCTCGTCCGGTGGTCCGGTGGGGGAGAATAGGTCGATAATACCATTTGTCCTATTTGGTACATCAATGGTTGATGGGGTGAAGATTTCTGAGCCCAATGATTTTGCTTGGTTCTTCTTCCTCTTTTGTGCTATTTTTGTGTCCCGAGTGGGTTGGGTTTTCCCTTCACGCCCCTTTCGGTGAGCGATTGTATTTCTTGGTTTTGAAGTGGGAGGAACTAGGAAATTTTCACTAAGAAATCCCAACAGATGGTGCCAAATTATTTGACTGAAAAGATATTAAAACCTTTTTGAAAAAATCAATCAAAGATGAAGGGGTAAATCTTAGTTAGACATAATTAATTCCAGATCGAAAGGTTAACAACATTGACTGTATATGAGATGAGAGAAATATCATAGATCTTATTAGGATTCGACATTCTTTCTCATCAATTGATGAGAAAGTAGATTTATAGATTTTCCTGAGGTCGCAATCTCTTTTCTCTTTCAATGCAAGAAGGAAGTTTTCTTGTTCTTCTCTGTTAGAAATTGGAGAAGACCCCCCCTTCTTGAGAGCTTTCTACAGCTATATATAGTCAGAGCATCCTCGCTCTCCCCTTGACTCGGTATCTCTTTGCCATTAAAGTATCTTGGTTGTTCTTTCAGTCGTTACTTTTGCAAACTCGTCGACCGTCAGGAGGCGGGTGTGGACCAGGCTGTATTATCTATCATCGCCTGGTTACTTAGATGGCATGTCGGTTAACATTATCGTGGCGGTCAGATTTTGACCTATACAAATATCACGGTAGGGTTTGTGCACAACATTCTGTTATGAAAACTTATAAGTGATGAAACTAGAAAAAAAAATAGATGAACAGAAATTGGCAGAATTATGTTCCGAGCCCACAAGTTTCTTGTGTGTCCTTAAAGAATCTTATCCCCTCACTGTTGCCCAAGGTTGACGGATAAATTCTTCCCAGGATAGAACAGAACTTCCAACNGGATTGAAAGGGTGCGAAAGTGGCTTTTCATACTGCAGGTGGCTATTCGTGAAAGACAGCCTTTCTGATGGCTGTTTAATTAACGCGGGAATATTTGAATAAATTAAAGACGAAAAATTAATTAATTTTATTTCGTTACGAATAACGGTCACAAAAATATTAATATTTAATTAATTAATTTCATTTTTTTGGTCCAAAAAATTATCAATCAATCATATCAATTGACCGAATCCGAATCCGAAGCCGAAAGCCGAAGCTGAAGCCGAAGCCGAGCCGAGCGAGCGACGACGACGACGGTGCGAGGCCCCTTCCTCTTATCTCCTTTTAAGAGTTTAAGGAAGTGCTTCTATATTTAAACCCAACAAAATGCTTGTCTTTAACCAATGAGGGATAAAGTGCAAAAGCTAAAGTTGCCTTTTCACCTTCTTCCCTCATTTCCCATTCACACCACCATTTTAACCCCAACAATCCCCCACATGAATGGGGAATGATGAACATGAATGAAAAATTTGTGTGATTCGCAACTAAGGATTAATTGCATCGGGATAAGTAGGTTTCCCTTTGAACTTTCCGTAGTGAACATATATCGGATATACTCGGTCAATCGGTAGATTTGATATCTTTGAACCGTCGAGCTTTAGTGTATACCTAGAAAACATATGTCACACAAATAATCCTTATCCATCTTTTGGTTCTCATTGTTGTGTTCGTTTTAGCCATGGGCACCGCCTGGTTTCATAAGTACATAGAGAACTGGCCTTTACTACATTCTCTTTGAAGCGGCTTACACTTCATACTTATATAGGTGATTCCTAAACGTTTTATCCCATAGATACACTATTTGATATACCCTATATCAAACTTAGAAATAATTAAAAAGTCTTAACGCTTTATCCTTGGTACCGAACATTGTCTGCATCACGAGAATGGACGAAAGTTTTATTTGACAATGTTAGACCGTCACTAATGACTTTGTTTGATCTCCTTGAACCTAGATCGTGGGATCTCCAGTCTTCTAGGTAGAGTTACCGCCATAGTGACTTGTCTTCGGCCATAGTCCCATTCCCTTTGATGACTTTTCAACCGCCTCTCTAGGTAAGCCTTTTGTAAGCGAATCTGATACATTATCTTTTGACTTTACGTAGTCAATTGTGATAATTCCACTAGAGAGTAGTTGTCTAACAGTATTGTATCTTTGTCGAATGTGACGAGATTTTCCGTTATACATAACGCTCCCTGTCCTTCCTATTGCTGCTTGAGTGTCGCAATGTATGCATACAGGTGCCTAAGGTTTGGGCCAAAAAGGAATATCTTCTAAGAAATTCCGGAGCCATTCAGCTTCTTCACCGGCCTTATCTAAAGCTATAAACTCAGACTCCATCGTAGAACGAGGGATGCATGTCTGTTTGGATGACTTCCAAGACACTGCTCCTCCACCAATAGTAAAAACATATCCACTTGTGGATTTTATTTCAGTTGATCCGGTAATCCAATTTGCATCACTATATCCCTAAATTACTTCGGGATAATTATTGTAATGCAATGCATAGTCTTGAGTATATTTTAAATATCCCAAAACTCGTTTCATTGCCATCCAATGAGCATGGTTGGGATTGCTTGTGTATCGACTAAGCTTGATTATTGCACAAGCTATATCTGATCGTGTGCAATTCATAATGTACATCAAGCTGCCCAACACTCGAGCATATTCCAATTGAGATTTGCTTTCGCCTTTGTTCTTTACAAGAATATGGTTTAAATCAATTGGCGTTTTTGCTTCTTTAAAGTCCAAATACTTGAATTTTTCAAGAACCATTTTAATATAATGAGATTGAGACAAAGCTAGACCTTAAGGAGTCTGTAGGATTTTAATTCCCAAAATTAAATCGGAAACTCCTAAGTCTTTCATATCAAACTTGCTAGTAAGCATGCGCTTAGTAGCATTTATGTTAGCAATATCGTTACTCATTATCAACATATCATCCACATATAGACAAACAATGACAATTTGATTTGGAGTATTCTTAATGTAAACACATTTATCACACTCATTGATCTTGAAACCATTTGACAATATTGTTTGATCAAATTTTGCATGCCATTGTTTTGGTGCTTGTTTTAATCCGTAAAGTGACTTCACAAGTCGACAGACCTTCTTTTCTTTTCCGGAAACTACAAACCCTTCAGGTTGTTCCATATAGATTTCTTCCTCTAAATCCCCATTTAAGAAGGCCGTCTTTACATCCATCTGATGGATTTGAAGGCTATACACGGCGGCTAACGCTATTAACACCCGAATAGATGTAATCCTTGTTACCGGCGAGTATGTGTCAAAGTAATCAAGACCTTCTCGTTGTCTAAATCCTTTAACAGCTAATCTTGCCTTGTATTTGTCAATAGTACCATCAGCTTTCATTTTCCTTTTGAAAATCCATTTAGAACCCAAAGGTTTATTTCCTGGAGGAAGATCAACCAATTCCCAAGTATGATTACTTAATATGGATTCTATTTCACTATTGACTGCCTCTTTCCAATATTGTGCTTCCGAGGAAGACATTGCTTCTTTGAACGTTTGAGGCTCATTTTCCAATAAGAAAGCCAGAAAATCTGGTCCAAAGAAAGTAGCTATCCTTTGACGTTTACTACGTCTTGGATTTTCCTCATTAAATGTATCTTCCTTTTCTTCTTCCCGAGGTCGCTTAGATTTTTCATTAGATGACTCACATTCTATTTTATAGATAAATATTCTCAAAAAATTTAGCATTATCCGATTCAATTACCGTATTAATATGAATGTCGGGATTTTCTGATTTATGAATCAAAAACCGATATGCCTTACTATTTGTTGCATATCCTATGAAAACCCAATCAACGGTTTTTGGTCTAATTTTTACCCTTTTGGGTTTAGGAACTTGCACTTTAGTTAAACACCCCCACACTTTAAAATATTTTAAGTTGGGTTTCCTTCCTTTCCATTTTTCATATGGAATGGATTGTGTTTTGCTATGGGGAACTCGATTCAGTATTTGATTAGCTGTAAGAATAGCTTCCCCCCACAAGTTCTGAGGCAAACCAGAGCTAATTAATAGAGAATTTATCATTTCCTTTAATGTTCTATTCTTTCTTTTCGCAATTCCATTAGATTGCGGTGAGTAAGGGGCAGTCGTTTGGTGAATAATACCATTTTTCAAACATATTTCTTCAAAAGGAAATTCATACTCGCCGCCTCTATCACTTCTTATCATTTTGATCTTTTTGTTTAATTGCGTTTCAACTTCATTTTTGTACTACTTGAATGCGTCTATTGCTTCATCTTTATTAGTAAGTAAGTAAATATAGCAATATCTAGTACTATCTTCAATGAAAGTTATGAAATACTTTTTTTCACCGCGAGATGGTATTGACTTCATATCGCAAATATCCATGTGAATTAAGTCTAAAGGATTTGAATTCCTTTCAACTGACTTGTAAGGATGCTTAACATACTTTGCTTCCACACATATTTGACATTTTGAGTTATTGCATTCAAACTTTGGTAGTATTTCCAAATTAATCATTTTTCGCAAAGTTTTAAAATTGACGTGACCTAAACGTTCATGCCATAAATTATTTGACTCAAACAAGTAAGAAGAAGCAGAAATTTTATTCATATCAATGGCAATTACATTGAGCTTAAAAAGGCCCTCTGTCAGGTAACCTTTTCCTACGTACATTTCATTCTTACTAAGTACAACTTTGTCAGAAACAAAAACACATTTAAATCCATTCTTGACTAGAAGTGATGTTGAGACTAAATTCTTCCGCATTTCAGGAACATGAAGAACATCCTTTAAGGTCACAATCTTTCCAGAAGTCATCTTCAAAGCCACTTTGCCTGTTCCTTCGATTTTTGCAGTAGCGGAGTTTGCCATAAACACTGTCTCATTAGGTCCAGCGGGATCATAAGAATTTAACAACTCTTTGTTAGCACAAACATGTCGAGTTGCTCCTGAGTCAATCCACCATTCTCGAGGATTTCCGACTAAGTTGCATTCTGAAAACATGGCACATAAGTCGTCGATTTCATCATTCTTCTCAATCATGTTCGCTTGACTTTTATTTTTGTCCTTCTTTGGTGCACGACATTCATTAGACTTATGTCCAACCTTACCACAGTTGTGGCAATTACCTTTGAACCTTTTCTTATTTGGATAATTCTTTGATCCAGACAGCTTCTTCCTCTTTCTACTTGTTGAAGCTTCCTCAACAACATTAGCCCCCATTATTACACGAGATTTCTTCTCAGCAGCCTTGTTGTCTTCTTCAATCCGCAGACGAACAATAAGGTCTTCAAGCGTCATTTCCTTGCGCTTATGTTTCAAGTAATTCTTAAAGTCCTTCCATAGCGGAGGCAACTTTTCAATAAATGCCGCAACTTGAAACGCCTCATTTATGACCATACCTTCAATCATAAATTTATAATTAGTACAATAATTAATATCTTAAATAAAAATATTAATTTGTTTTGTACCTTCAGCAAGGAGGTCATGAACAATAACTTGCAGTTCTTGAACTTCTGTTATAACTGATTTACCATCAATCATTTTAAACTCCAGAAATTTGGCGGCCACAAACTTCTTTAATCCAGCATCTTCTGTCTTGTACTTCTTTTCAAGAGCATTCCATAATTCTCTTGATGTTTTCATGACGCTATAAACGTTGTACAAGCCATCTTCTAGCCCACTTAGAATATAGTTTTTGCACAGGAAATCAGAGTGCTTCCAAGCCTCAATAACAAGGAAGCGCTCGTTGTCAGGGGTTCCTTCAGGCACGACTGGAACATCCTCTTGAATGAACCTTTGTAGACTTAGAGTAGTTAGATAAAAGAACATCTTTTGCTGCCATCTCTTAAAGTCTATACCCGAAAATTTTTCCGGCTTTTCCGCTGGTGGCATAGCCGTTGCAGGTGCAGTAGGACGGCTAGGAACAGTAACAGTCGCAGCAGAATCACTTTGTTCCTCTCCGTTAGCCATTTCTGTCAATATGACACAAACTGGTTCAGTAAATGGTGAATTTTTTAATTCTTCAAACCAAGACAATACAGTGAAGAGATTATTCTTCAAACTGATTTTATCACAGTGAAGAGATTATTCTTCAAACTGATTTTAACACAATGAAGAGATTATTCTTCAAAACTGTTCAGAAAATCACGAAGGTTTCAGACACTTCAAAAATCAGAATAACAATGATATATATAAATAAGATTCTTTAAGCTTGTTATGAAAATTTATAAGTGATGAAACCAGAAAAAAAAATAGATGAACAGAAATTGGCAGAATTATGTTCCGAGCCCACAAGTTTCTTGTGTGTAAAGAATCTTATCCCCTCACTGTTGCCCAAGGTTGACGGATAAATTCTTCCCAGGATAGAACGGAACTTCCAACTTAGCGGTAGCACTAAGTTATCGGCGAACTCAAAAGTAATGGAGCAAACCACACGAGGAACTTACTTTGTTTTAAAGTAATAATGCAGAAAGAAGAAGGTGATGAAGCAGAAAATTTCAGAGTGAAAAATTCTGAAGGAATGACTGGTTATTTATAGCCAACGAATTCTGGATTGAAAGGGTGCGAAAGTGGCTTTTCACACTGCAGGTGGCTATTCGTGAAAGACAGCCTTTTTGATGGCTGTTTAGTTAACGCGGGAATATTTGAATAAATTAAAGCCGAAACCATAGCCGAAGCCGAGCGAGCGACGACAGCGCGAGGCCCCTTCCTCTTATCTCCTTTTAAGAGCTTAAGGAAGTGCTTCTATATTTAAACCCAACAAAATGCTTGTCTTTAACCAATGAGGGACAAAGTGCAAAAGTTAAAGTTGCCTTTTCACCTTCTTCCCTTATTTTCCATTCACACCACCATTTTAACCCCAACACGTTCCACCAAAACCATGGGACTGGCATTTGTTGCGTCAGCAAATTAAAAATGCGAATTGCCTGGGGAGAAGCAATATCATGAGGAAACATAATATTTGTTGGTAAAAAAAATGGTGGGAAGATGCTTGATAAGAAAATTAAAAATTATACTTCGAGGCACGATTCAATAATTGAAAGAGTTAAGGCAAATACTATCTCTGGATACAACAAAAACTTAACTTGTACTCCCCCATTCACTTTTACTTGTCCACTGTTCTGAAAATAAATTATCACTTTTGCTTGATCATTTTCGCATATCAAGAGAACAATAATTTATTTTTTCTATTTTGCTCTTGGCATTAATTACTCATTCCAAATTATTTTGCAAATATTTTAAGACTATACACCAATTAATGTGGGTATTATGTTAAATCATGCACTTTATTTATTATTTTTAATGGGTATATAAAATTAATTGTAGACAAGTAAAAATGAACGAAGGGGAGGGAGTACAATAGCAATAATTAGCTTATAAAGACACTTCAGCTCAAGTAGATTAATTATATGACACAATCGCTCAATCGATTGTCATTATTTATGTAGATTTCACTAATCCACTGTTACCAAGATCAAATTGGTCATGAAATGCAAAGCTAACATATATACAACGTAACAATAGTTAAACTTGACTTTGTGATAACAACGTAGTTTTGAAGAAGCTGATCATGATAAGGATAAGCTTATATGAGATAAGGATGATTAGATTGCATTGTAGAGTTTGTGCTTAGGCAGAATACATAACTAGACCCTTAAACTTGACCTCATTTGT
The DNA here is from genome assembly GCA_026770625.1 of Nicotiana glauca. NCBI lineage: Eukaryota > Viridiplantae > Streptophyta > Magnoliopsida > Solanales > Solanaceae > Nicotiana > Nicotiana glauca. Next base: position 144,566 of record MU677278.1, read on the forward strand.
CACTTGGACACTTAAATATAGAGTTGTTCCTATTAGGCCCTTCAACTAAGTCACATTTGTGCCAATTAGACACTTTGTAGTGACATAATTTAGAGTGTGGGGAAAGACGCGTAAAAATGAGAAATTTTTTTTGGATTATTATTATTATTATTATTATATTATGACATTCTAATATATTATTCCAATTAAAGCCAACTTTTACCTTACATTCTATTTCTCTTCTTCTTCTCGTGAACCCATCAATTTTTCCTCTTAATTTTTTTTAAAAAGAAAGTATAGTGTGCATGGATTTGATTATTCTCATTTTGCATGCTTGTTCTCTTTGCACGTCACTTGTAAGCTATTGGAATAAAACTTTACAAACTAGAACGCACAAGTGGTTGATAGAAGTTGTATTTTGATATTAACAACTTTTAACAAATATAGTACTTCAACAAAAGAGCAAAGCTGTCAAATGCACAAGTGCAACTATTTCATAAGCAAATAAGAAAGCCTTAAAAGCTATCAAATACACAAGTGCAGCTAATTACATATCCAATAATTTTTATAAAAGTTTTTCTCAGATGGTCTGCAAAGTGTCTAATTGGCACATATGTGGTTTAGTTGAAGGGCCTGATAGGAACAACTCTATGTTTAAGTGTCCAAATAATAAAAAAGGTCAAGTTTAAGGGTCCAGTTATGTATTTGGCCTTGTTCTTAACTCAATATAATAGTTATATATGTAATAGAACTCTAAGTCATTTATAGAAGCTATTGCTTAGCTAGCTTAGCCTAGTTTTCGATTAGTTTGTAACTTGTATAAATGCAGTCACTCGTGGCTTTGTATTACATGTGAAAACACACGATTCTTCGACATAACTCCTTCTCAATCTTATGATTATCTATATGGTATCACAACTTTCCGTAGCTATATATGCTGCCCACACCAGATACAAGATCAAACATGGCCATAACACCACCCTCAACCTCTCTATATCTATCACATGCTTCCTTACATCATCTGATTGCGCTTGTCCAGTTAAGTTGAAACCATCAAACTATTTAATCTGGAGGACACAAATACTACAGTTTATTCAGGTAATGAAGGTGACAAACCTGATCAAGGAAGGCAAGCCAGACACAAGTAGTTCATTTACTTCTGTTGGTGTTGATAAGGTTGTCGACAAATTAAAGGTGGTGATAACACTGATTGGGAGGAAAAATATGTGCTCACGAGGAGTTGGATCTCTGCTACAATGACGAATGAAAGCATGTATCTCATTGTAGGATGTTCAACTACCAAAGAAATATGGGAATGCCTGGAGGAAGCATACCTCCAGGCAACCAAAGATAAGGAATTTCAACTTAAGCAACATCTGCAGAACATCAAGCTAAGAACCAAAAGGCTTGATGAATATTTGAAGGAATTCCAAAGGCATATTGTGAGCACGTGATTTTTTTCCTATGTGAATTACTCCAAGAAAATTCAAAATAAAATAATTTTTTTTTGTTTGCAATTTTGTGGATTTTTGTGGTATTTTCTGTTATTGTTTGTATTTGTCTGTGCATGTTTATTTTGTTTAAATTAATGAAAAAATACAAAAATAAGTTGCATTTGTATTTAGGATTTCATTTTACAATTAGGATTATTTAAGTAAGTGGTTGTTTTACAAAAATAAAAAAAAATTACAAAAAATAACGTACTTCGCATTTTAGTGTTTAATGTCAAAATTGTATGATTTTCTTTTAATTTGGTATTTAATTATTTATGATAATTTTTATTTAGATTTAATTAGTATTTTTGATAGGTTAATTTGGTTTTGTAATTTAATTTAGGATTTAAGTTTTAATTTTTGAAAAAAAAAAGAAACAAATGAGAAGGGAAAATCTGGTTGGGCTAATTTGTTCAAAACCCCCAGGCCCAATGGAAAACCCGTGTAAACTCAACCAAAATTGGCCCAATACCCGGTACGCCCCACCCTTAACCAAAACGACACCGTTTCAGTCAAAGTGATCTGAGCCGTTAAAGCTCGTTCATCCAATGGCCTAAAACGTGCCCCATCGCCCGTACCCGACCCCGACCCGTTTTCACTTGAGACCGATCCGGTCTCTAACGTATCCAAATGTCATCATTCCATTTAGTCAAATGATCCAAGCCGTTGATCTCGTTTGATCGAACGACCTGGATTCAATTCCACCCCCAGTATATAACTGTCCAAATAGACCCCGCCCCCCTTAAAAACCCCCATCTAGTCTCTCATCTCCCTCACCCAAACCCTAGAAACCCGCAGGCCCCAAAACCATCACCGTCTCCGCCTTGCTCCGCCCACCGAAAAGTGCCTCACGGCAGTTCTGGTGGTTTAATCCCATTCAAATTTACACCATAGTTTCCTTTTCACCTCCCCATTCCAAACCCCTGAACCATTTCCTTTGAATCATAGTCAGATTCTTTGAATATTAGATCGAAAATCGACCCCAAACCCTAACTTTCCCAATCACACCTAAACTAACACCCCTTGTCCATCACAACTCCCTCTTCCCTAATCCATAGCCAGTTTCCTTCGAATATGGCCCAGTTTGCTCGAATCCTAAATCCAAGGGTTCGAACCCAAAAATTCAAAATCCAAAAACTCTCTGCTCCAATTACTCATGAAGTTTAAAGCTGGTTTTATCACTAAAATAAGGTCTTTCACTTGTTCTTGACAAAGAACAAGTGATTGAACTTATTTGGTGAGTTAAATCGAAGGGTCAGTCACAAAGTCAGTCGAATTAGAGGCCTTAATCAGTAAGTTTCTTTAGTATTGTGTTTGCTTATATTATTTCACCTCCTTCTTCTTTGTTTTTTTATCTGCATTTTTGTTTGAGCTTTCTTTTGACTGAAATCGTTTCTCAACTCAACATGTTTGTGTTTAGTTTCTCTTCAAGGTCAGTAGTTGTTCCTTAATTTCTTTTGTTGCTTGAGTTTGTGATTGTTCCCCCCTTCTCTTTCTCCTCACCAATTCTCCTTTACCCCATAGTATTTCATGTTACTATTGGTTTAATTATGTTTATTTTTGTTTCCTTTACGTGATTGTTGATTCACAGTAAAGAATTCAATGCTGAGTCGAGTAATCAAAATAATTCAGGCTAGAAATAAGAAAGTAATTGTGTTTTCCAGGAATTTTCGATTCATTTGCTCCCTTAGTTCGTTTGATCAATTCTGAGTGTTTCAGACACTAATGAATAACCAGGGTCATCTTGACTTGGTTAAAGGGTCCGGTTAGTTAGACTGTGGGTTAACCTAGCCCAATGTAATAATGGGGGGGGGGGGAAATAACATGTGCTGTAAGGGGTAATTTGAAAATTGAGCGTCAATAATTGAATATAGGGGGCGACTAACAAATGTATGGGGAAATAGCTATTTTAAATTAAAGGCACTAAGATAGTAGATAATTAAAAAATAAAAAGTTGATTGGTAATAGAAATAACACTAACTCAGTGTCCATTTAAGGGCTAAGAGAGGTCTGGAGTTTGAGGACAGACATTGGGGGATAGAAGTGAGAAAAGATAGAGAATTAACAAAGAAACTAAGAGAGAACACTGAAGTACATACAGGAATACTCTGAAAAATACCGTGAAAGAACAGAGAGAGAATTGACTGAGAGGATATAGAGAGAGATAAACCGAGAGAGCATATACACTGATAGAGATAGTCGAAAGGAAACTGAAAAGAAAACTCTGAAACAGCCTTAAGTTTCCAGTATTTCCTTGTTGAAAGCGACTCAAATTCTGTTTGGTTTTGTGTTCTTAGTTACTTAGAATTTCTGGAAAGCTTCAAAGATCCTACATCTGATTTAAGATAGCTTAAAACTCCATTGTTTCTAAAATTTGGTTCCGAGCTGTTGCTACTACTGCTACATTGCTGATCTGCTATGCTATTGACTATTGCTTCCTCACTTCTTTTCTGTCATTTTCAGGTATTTCTCCACACCATTGTTAACAAATGATGTACTACAAGTTAAAGCCTGACTAGTTTGTGTAAAGATTTGGAAGTTGGAGTTGGAATAAAAATGGATATTTTAATTCTTGCTGTAATTGCTGTTAAGTTTATGCTATCTTGTGTGATTAAGCTCCCCAATCCTGTAATAATCTAGTCCTATTCCATATGTTGATTCACTTGTTTAGGGTAGTGGCTTGATGTGTTGTTGTCCATTTAGACTAAGTATTTAATTTCGGAATATTGGCATTATAATAATGTTTGAATTCTATTGTATGAATGAACTGACAGACATGCTGTAATGGAAGATTGCTTGAGATTGTCAGTTTTATGTTTCTATAAATATGAAATCAAAATTTGTTATGTTAAAGTGTTGTCTAAAGTCTTGTTCTTCATATAGAGGGCTGTGAAGTATTTTACTCAGTTGAAATTGTCATATAAATGGCCTATGCGAGTTTCAATTCCCTGTGTTTGCTTATGGGATTAGTTTAAAAGTAAAAATATAAGTTTGAACCGTTGTTGCTTTTATCAGTGCACTGCATGGTAGAAACGTCCGGTGAGTTGACAACCTGTTGAGGTGTTGGTCTTGGACAAGACTCATATTGAGTCTAAATTTCCAGCTTTTGATTTGCAAGTTAGTTTTAGATTAAAAATCATTTGGGTATGAGGATTCAGGGCATGAAAAATGGGTTTTAGAAAAACACTGGTTAGTACATATATGTTGAATTCGAATAAATCATTTTGATCTGTATATCATTGGGTAAAATAAATATGCAAGAGAATTGAAATAACAGTTCTTCTAAAGGGCTCAATTGAATGGTTGATGCTTCAATGTTATGTGTCTGAGTTTGTTTCCAGTAGTTAGTAGTCTATTATTTCATTGTTGGCCAAGTGAGTTTCTTGAGGTTCGAGCTACCATTCATAGCCTAAGGGCTCTTGATGTCTAAAATGGACTGGCGTCATCCAGACTCGAACTCGAGTCCAGTCTTGTTAAAACTCGGACTAGTCCCATGCCCAATTCAATGAGCAATCACAAAGGGACTATCATCAATTGGGTTCAGCATTTCGTTAGAATAAAGTAGTATCATCCTTTAGTTTTCAACAAATCATTTGGGCAATATTTGAAAATAGGAATTCTGCAATTTTTCTTTAAGTAATTAATTGACTTTTAAAATTGGATTGGAGGTATGCTATATTAGGTAAAACAAATAGCTTATGGCCCTCCAAGTTTAATTTGAATTCTTTTTTTTTTTAAATTAAAATTAAGGTGCGACGTGCCAAATAAAAAGAAATGACAATTGCATGGCCCTCATTTAACTAATCTAGTTTATCCTTAGAATTCGGGGCGTGCCATTTAGAAAATTTTCGTGGCCCCTCGCATAATTTCAAACGCGTAGTTGCTTTAGGCGTGTTATTTTTTATAATTTACCTTCCTAAACTCGGGTGTACATTTATGTGATCCAAATCCAAATCTCAACAATGTTATATAAAATGTGTTGCGGACTGCGGGTGCATTTATGTGACGCGATTCAAAGACATATTTTAATGTTGCAATTTTCTTTAAAAAATGAATAAAAGTGGTTAAAATTTGAAATTCACATAGGTTAAAACATGTAATAAAATCAGATGATAGGCCATTTATAATAGTTGAGCGACCATGCTAGAACCACAGAACTCGGGAATGCATAACACCTTCTTCCGGGTTAACAGAATTCCTTACCCAGATTTTTGGTTTGCTGACTGTAATACAGAGTCATCCTTTCCTCGATTCAGGATTTGAACCGGAGACTTGGGACACCATAAATTATCCCAAGTGGCGACTCTGATTTTAAATAAATAAATCCTATTTCGATTGTCCTTTAATTGGAAAAAATTCTCTTCTACCCCTTCTGGGGGTGTAAGTGATGTCACACCTTCTTTTTATGCTTTAGTACACCCCGTAAAGGGCGTAAATGAGTTTTTCCAATTAAAGGATAGTCCGAGCGGGATTTATTATTATTTATTCAGAGTCGCTACTTGGGAGATTAATGGTGTCCCAAGTCACCTGTTGAATCCCGAACCGAGGAAAATATGACTCTGTTAACAGTCCGCGAATCAGAAATCCGGATAAGGAATTCCGTTAACCCGAGAGAAGGTGTTAGACATTCCCGGATTCCGTGGTTCTAGCACGGTCGCTCAACTATTGTATTTGATTTTATCTGATTTCAATACATGTTCTATTTTTATGTGCCTTTTATTAATAACCCGCTTTTATTATATTTATTATTTATTTTACAAGAATTACAACGTCGTGAAAATGTATCTCGAACCACGTCGTACCAGTACGCTCGTGGCTTTTAACACATTTCAACTTCGTCGAGATTTGGATTTGGGTCACATAAATGTGCACCCGTATTTGAGAAGGTAATATTATTAACATACGCGCCTAAAGTGACTACCTGTTTATTATCTTTGGGGAAGACCGTAAAATTCGCTAAACGGTCCTCCCAATTTCTTGTATTTTTAGTAAGTAGTTATTGAGGGCCCCGCAATTATGTATTTGATTTGGCGAAGCTCATCTCATTATTTTATTAAAAGGCCAATCTAACAGTAACTACTATTCTCTATTAAATTTTATCTCTAAAATTTAAGTAACCTATACATATGAATTCAACTTCCTTAACAATTTACTTATGGTATTACTATGCTTAGGAATTTGATTGATTTTTATTTTTTTTTCTTGGCAGATTTGGGCTTTGAACTGCTGGCCCAAAATAATTTATTAATTCTATTGTCTTTATGGGGCTCCTGGACTGGCCCAAGCAGATAACAATACAACTAATTTTCCAAAGAAAGGACAAGGGATCGAATCCCTCAGGCTATTGAGTCTATAATTTGTTAGATTATTAGCCATGTTTCTACTTCCTATAGACGCATTCAATGATCAACAAATAATCGGATAAGAGCTTGGATTACAAAAATCTTAAAATGATTCATTTAATACTAAACTTACTGTTTTTAATAGATTTTAACTATTATTATTAGTTCAAAATTCTACTGAACATGTAAAGGCATAACTGAAATACTGAAGTTTTATTAATATGCTAAAAATGAAATTACTATTTGTATTTGTTGATTTTCGCGTAATCAAAGATGTATTGGAACAAAATTAAATAAGAGGCAATTAACGAAACACTTCCAGATTTTTTTTACATACTAAATTGCTTAAAAATATTTCAAATCTGACTATTAACTTCACTATTACAATGAGTTCTAATTATTACTAGAAAGTTATTACAAATTAAGTATCATTACAATCCAAACATGCTAGTAAAACAGTCCGAAATATACAGTCCAATTATACATCTAATTCAGAGTTTAACTACAAATCAAATCTATGATCAAATTGTAACGACCCGACCGGTCGTTTTTAGAATTTACGCTCCGATCTTCTATTAATTGCTTTCCCTAAGTTCATTTTTGCTATTTTGGTTTGCCGGGACGTTCGGTATTAGGATTCGGAGTGTTTTGGGACACTTAGTCCCTAAATGAGAGCTTAAGAGTTGAAGAATGGTCCGTATTCGGAACAGTGTGAAGACGACCTCGGAATAAAAATCTGATGATTCCGTTAGCTCTGTTAGGTGATTTCGGGGTTGGTAGCTTGTTCAGAATGTATTTTGGAAGTCTGTAGCTCATTTAGGCTTGAAATGCCGAAGTTTGAATTTTTGAAGTTTCCGGTCCGATAGTGAGTTTTTGATCCGAGGGTCGGATTGGAATTCTGAAAGTTGCAGTAGCTCCGTCATGTTATTTGGGATGTGTGTGCAAAATTTCAGGTCATTCGGACAAGGTTTGGATAGATTTTTGATCGAAAGTGTGTTTGGTTAGAATTTGAAGTTTATAGGTTTGAATCTTTGATTAATTCGTGTTCCCGGTGTTGTTTTAGGTGGTTTAATGATTTGAGCAAGTTTGAATGATGTTATGGGTCATGTCTGTAGGTTTGGTTGAGGTCCCGGGGGCCTCGGATGTGTTTCGGATGCTCAACGGAGCATTTTTGCCTTGAAAAGTGTTGCAGATTTTTCCTTCAGTTTTGCTGCAGATTTTCCTTCTATGCGATCGCATCATCAATTCCGCGATCGCATAGTGTATTCCAGAGGGGTCCCAATTTCCTTATACGCAATCGCATACCCTTGTTCGCGATCGCATAGTTATGCTCCCTCCTCTTCTGCGATCGCATCACTCCTATTGCGTTCGCATAGGTCATTTCTGGGCCTTCCAATTTTACTCTATCCGATCACATGCCCACTCCTGCGATCGCATATAACAAAATACCTGGGCAGATAGATTTAATCCCAAATTCGAGGGTTTCTTC
>MU677281.1:11009-24335 GCA_026770625.1 Nicotiana glauca
ACTCTTCACGGGGTGTAATAATGTAAAAAAGAGGTGTGACAACAGCCCCGGGGAGTAGGTCATCTTCTTCAACAGGTGGTCACAGCCCCGAATATACAATTGGTTTTGGAATCCGACCTCTATTTGAGGTCTAAATTCTCAAATTTTTAAATCCCTAGTCTCTACCCAAAAATCCCCTAATCCACCATGAAAATCTTAGATTCTAGGTTGAAATCTTGTAAAATAAAGTGAAAGATTGAAAGAAACTAGTTTAGAATCACTTACCTATAATTTGGGGAAGAAATGGTCTTTGGAAAATCTCCTCATGTGGTTTAGGTTTTGAATATTTGAGAAATGAATCAAAAATCCCATCTAAGTCACTTTTAACAGTTGCATATGTCGCATTTGCGAATTGCGAAGCTTGCAAATGCGAGAAAGGCATCCGAAATGCAAACCTGCCGCATTTCTGCTTCTGTCGCAAATGCGGAACTGTGATCGCAATAGTGACCACCTTCTTCGCAATTGCGAATAACCCCTTCCCCAGACCAGCTTTGCAATTGCAAAGATTTTCCCGCATACACAAGGACTACTTGGCCCAGCTACCCTTCGCATTTGCGATGAGTTACTCGCAAATGCGGAGCTATCATGCTCGCAAATGCGAGATGAGAGGCCAACACCTAGAAATTGCAGATTTCAGCAATGTTTAAGTTCAACTTCACTCCGTAGCCTATCCGAAACTCACCCGAGCCCTCAGGGCTCCAAACCAAATATGCACACAGGTCTTAAAATATCACACGAACTTGCTTATGTGATCAAATCGCTAAAATAACACCTAGAACTACGAATTTAGCACCAAATCATATGAAATTGTTAAGAACACTTGGAAACTCCTATGTTCACAACCGGACGTCCGAATGATGTCAAATCAGTTTTGTTTCTCACCAAATTTTGCATATAAGGTATAAAAATTATTTTTGACCTGTACCGGGCTCCGGAACCAAAATACAGGCCCGATACCAACAAGATAAAAAATTAACCCAATTCTTAAAACCATTTAATTTTCAGTCTTTCAATTTTCATCAAAAATTCATTTCTCGAGCTAGGGACCTCGAAATTCGATTCTGGACATACTCCCATGTCCCATATTTCGATACGGACCCACCAGGACTGTCAAAATATGAGTCCGGGTCTGTTCTTCCAAAATGTTGACCGAAGTCAACAAATTCAACCTTTAAAGGAAAAAATAATTATTTTTCTCAACTTTCAATATAAAGGCTTTCCAAAAATACGGGCGGGCTGTGCACACTAATCGAGGAGGAATAAAATGCAATTTTGAAGACGTTGGATCATGGAATCGAGTTCTATATATAAAATGACCTTCTGGGTCATCACGGAATTAAAGAAAACTTTGACATGTAACTAAATATTTGTAAATTATCAAAATTATTCTTTTAAATGAGTGGTAATGCTACGTATCTTTTAAATTCTTTATAAGAGAATGAGCTTTTATATTAAGTGATCCAGCAAGTCATTGTCATGAAGGGTAAAATGCCAAAATTAAGATTAATTGAATAAGCTTCAAAGAAAGAAAGGTTATTCTTTTATTTTATAAATAGACTTTAAAGAAAGTATGTCAAAAAAAAATTAAGCATAGAGAGTATACATACTTGAATCTACTTTGGCAGGACAAAAAGATCACACACAAGTTACAAAACTGCAATTTATCGAACAACAAATTAAAGACGCACGATCAATGTCAAAATCTGTGATGCCGACATAAAATTGTTCAAAATGATCAACAATGTCACTAGCAACCAAGATGGATAGGTAGGAAGAAAGAAATCTGGAGAAATAAAATCCAAGTTGTTGAAATAAAGAGCCCAAAAAAGAACACAACATTGAAGTGAACCATATCAAAATTAAATGAAATCGTCACTTTCAATCTCAACTGGAGAAGTCTCCATCTCAAAGATCAGCCTGAACTAATGTTCTACATACGAATTCGGCAGAATCCAGTAGCTATGATTCAGACTATATATTTAATTTGTACTAAAAATACTCACTTGATATATTTAAATATTTTATTCGGAACCCAATAAGGTGCCTTTTCTAGAATGAAGAACCCTTAAACTCAAAATTTTGGGGACGCCTGTATCCAGAATGAAGACGAGAGCCAAAGGGCATGATAGCTAGGTGGACTTCTTCTTCTTTATTGGGATATTTGCGCTTCACTTATGCAAATTATTCAGAAATTTTATTCACAATGTTAAATGCCTTGATTTGTGATTTTTCTACTCCCCATGCTTTGATAGTTACATGCAACGACCAAGGGATAAAGATATATGAAAGCTGTCATTGGCAGCTTTTTAATCATGCCCCATGACCCCTTGGACACGCCCCATGGCATTCTGGAAAGGCTCCTAATGCCTAGCGCCATGGACAACCTTGTGGTCTTGGCCGCGCCAAGTGACAAATGCACCTGTGACTATGTCGCACTATCAATATGCCTTGCGAGCGCCTAACCGTAGGAAGATGCCAACAGCACCTCTCAAAAGGTCACACGTCAATGTAATCAACCCATACCATGTGGCCAGCGTCGCGCTCGCAGACCCTGATGCTAAATATACGGTTGTGGCACCTGTAAGTAACATGAATGGACCAACTTTTATTTTATGGGGATATACGTTCTTTTTGTTGTAAGAGTAGTTTTACTTTCTAGATTTCCATTATGATTCTCAACCTTATTTATGTCAAATTTTGTAATTTTAGTTTATTTTTTTTCATCATTATTAGGAATGATCAAGTAGTCAAACTTTCAAGCAAGCAAACAGTTCTCTATATTGGTGTCTTTCCCTTTCCACCTTGTATTGCCTTTTTCTGATAGCTTTTATTAATGCAATCAAGCTTTCTTTCATTCTCATTCTCCTTTCCATTCTCTCATTTGCTCTTGACATCTGTTTTTATCATATGGCACTGATAGTCTATTCTAGCATACGGAGGGGAACCCAGATTGTGGATAGTAACTTCAAGGACATCGGTTGCTTAGCCTTACATCTCCCTTCTAAGACATCTTAGGAAGGCGATGCGTAACAGTTGGTATCAGAGCCTAGCCTTGACATCGGACGAGGGAACACATTGCTATTGCCACCATTTCTAACCATGCTGAAACATGCGGACTGCATTACGGACCTTGAAGAGAAGGTTATTGTATTATCACCCATCACAAGTATGGTGCCCGATCTAAGAACCAGCGTAGTGTAAAGATTGGACGATTTGGACTGCAGGATGCGGCAACACGAAGAACATTGTAAATATCATCTGCGACTCCAAAGGAGATCGGCAATTGGCACCATAAAGGCAGCCAAAATTTTCAGTAAATTCAAGGGGCTCTAATAGGATAGATTGAGTATTTAGCCCATAGGACACAAGAGGCAGACATGGTGACTGCCATGCAATAAACCATAGATAACTTGATAGGTGTAACGACCCGACCGGTTGTTTCAAGAGTTGTAGCTATGTTCCCATCATTTGTTGCTCCTTTTATATTCTGCAATTGTTATATGACTTACCAGGTTGATTAGTCCGAGTCCGGAGAGATTTCAGGTGAATTGAGATATTTAGTCATTTAATTGAAAGCTAAAATTGGAAAAGTTGACAGGATGTTGACTTATAAGTAAACGACCTCGAATTTGAATTGATGGTTCCGTTAGCTTCGTTAGGTGATTTTGGACTTAGGAGTATGTCCAAATTATAATTTGAAAGCCCATAGTAGAATTAGGCTTCAATTGACGAAACTTAAAATTTTGGAAAGTTTGACTGGGATTTGACCTTTTGATATCGGGATCGGATTAGATTTTTGGAAATTGGAGTGGGTTTTTGGGGTCATTTATGACTTGTGTGCAAAATTTGAGGCCAATCGGACGTGATTTGATAGGTTCGATGCCGTTTGTAGAATTTGAAAATTTTAAAGTTCTTTAGGCTTGAATCCGTGTGTAATTCGTATTTTTGATGTTGCTTGAGGTGATTTGAGGGTTCGACTAAGTTCGTTTTGGATATAAGACTTATATGTATGTTAGGTTGAGGTCCCGAGGTCCTAGGGTTGATTTCGAGTGGTTAAATGGACTTAGATTGAATTAGAAGAGCAGCTGAAGTTTTGCTACTACTGGTGTAACCGCACCTGCGAAGTGGGCACTGTAGGTGCGACCTCGCAGAAGCGAGAAGGGGGTCACAGAAGTGGTTAAGGAGGAGGCTGTATGAAGTCGCAGGTGCAAGGTACTTTCCGCACCTGCGTGTCCTCAAATGCGCATAGAGGATCGTAGAAACGAAAATGAATGGGAGCCATTGGTACGTAGAAGCGGAAGGATTGCATAGAAGCTCACCCGAAGAAGAGGTATTTGGACCGCAAAAGTAATTGGTTGCCTTAAGTGGGTTTCCACAGAAGCACATGAAGGACCAAGAAGCGGTTCCGTAGAAGCGGCTAAATCTCAGCAGAAGTGGAAAGCTTGGGCAGAAACTATAAATACGAGACTTCGAGATTTTTCACCATTTGAGCTCTGACTTTGGAGGTTTTTGAAGATATTACTGAGGTAAGCTCCTTGTTTTCATTTTTCTTCAATAATGATGTTTTCCCATTGATTTCCCACACAGTTGGTGTGTTTTTAGGTGAATTTTAGGAGTTTGAGGCTAGGGATTTGGAGAATGAATTTTGGGGATTTGGATGACCATTTGATATTGGATTTTGGTAAATTTGGTATGGTTAGACTCATGAGTGAATGGGTTTTGTAACTTTTCTCGGATTTCGAGACATGGAACCGGGGGGCGGGTTTGAGCCGATTTCAGATTTTGGCTATAATTTAGTATTTTTCTTGTGGAATTGATCCCTTTAGCCTATATTAATTGTATTGTACTACTTGCAGCTAGATTTGAGATGATTGCAGATTGATTTGAGAGGCAAAGGCACTTTGGAATAGAGTTTTGCCTGGATCGAGGTAAGTAACACTTTCAAACTTGGTACTGAGGGTTCCAGACAACAAATTACGTGTGATAAGTTATGCGCCTTTTGTTTTGATAGTTCGACAAACTTCTTGAGAGAACCAGGTAAGGAACCTATTACACATTCTTAAGATCTTAAGATCGAAAGGTTCTAGTTTGGGATATGTTTCAAATCTCCAGAGTTGAAGGAACAGCTGAGGGGACAGGTCCCTACCAGTTCCTAAGGTGACTGTACAAGTCAGCTCCGCCAACTGTAAAGTTGCTGTCTAAACATGCTACAGTGCAGCAGTTAACTTTTTCGGGAATGCCCTTCACCTAACATTCTTTCTTCATCCAAGTGATGTCACATATGAGATACTAACATCAAGCAAAGGTAAAATAAATTTCTTGCACATTCAAAAACTCATCAAGAATTCTCTCAAGTCTGTATCAATCTTGCAAGTGATTCTCAAGGGCATCAAGAATAAAGAACAATATAGCAACGGACCACTTCCCCATATTGAGTTATTATATCTCCTTAGTTGTGTTATATCTTTGTTGAAGTTCTTACTTGTAATTCCTACTTATCTTACATAGAAGCATTGTGTAGGAAACCCTTTGTAAATCATAAACTCTTTTGTTTGTGTGTTGGCTAGAGTAGTCGAGTTGTAAAGTTTTTATAATAGAGTTATTACAAAGTGACTTGTAGTAGTGTTGTTACAAGTTAGTGAGGGATTAAGTCTTTGTAATAGAGTTAATACAAAGTGGATTGTAATAGTGTAGTTACAAGTTAGTGAGAGATTAAGATGTTAATTCCTAGGTCACAATAGGTTGTAATCAAAAGATTGCTCAGTAGTGAAGTTGAAATCCTACAAGGGTAGGTCATGATTTTTAATCCCGTTAAGCTGGAAACTTTCCATGTAAAATTCCTCTGTGTCATTTACTTACTGCAGTGTATGTGCGTTCTGTGGAAACTAATAGAGTACCGTGTTCTTCGTATAGTTTGGTGGACCCTTAAATTCTATCAACGTGTTATGTGATTGGTATTGAGGTGATGCACATGCCAAGTGACGTGCGTGCGAGCGTGCACTGTGAGAATTGACCTAGTTGATTTCCATGGCACTATATAGTGATTTAATCTTGTTGATATCTATATTTTCATCATCTGATAAAGTAATTGAGCTGTCAATCATGGTTAGATATCATGTTTAGGCTTCATGCCAGTACTGTTGGGACCTATAGTGGTCGTTTCTTTCTTTCACCTTATTGATTTTATTGATATTTCGTACTCAGTCATATTCATTCATTTCGTATCATATCTCAATCTCAGTTGTTATTTATTGATACATGATATCATTGTTTCGGGCTAGTTTTTATGGCATTGTGAGCCCGTGAGTGAGACTGGAGAGATTGATGACTGAGTAAGGCCGAGAGCCTTATTATGAGTGACATTTATTGTATCAGGCTGTATGCCACAATGATTATACTGATTTTATGATAGCGCTTGGGCTGTAGGAGCCCCTCCGGAGTCTATACACACTACTAGTGAGAGCGGTTGATATTATTGAGGTATGGATTTTCCGTGGACATGGATCTTGTCCGAAATATTTGATACCTAGAGATGGACCTTCTCCACGGGCTAGATTAGCCTTCCTCGATACTGGGCAACTGATAGTTACTGATGTATATATTCTGGGATGGATCTTCCATTGTCCGTTTTGGCCATATACAGTACCGAGTGCTTGAGCATTGATAACCAGGGATTTTAACGTGTTTTATGCCCCTACTTGCCTATGCTTTGATTATAAATTGCTACAAAATAGTCCCAAAATGCTCACAAGTTGTGCTTGATTGCATGTTTGATCGACAGAGTGACGAGATGTCAAAGATTGGCTGAAAAGGAGTGAAACCTGCTCAAGTAACAAAGATTAATTGAACTGAAGGAAAGAGGACCTAGTGCGTACCGCGCAAAAGTGAATGCGGCTGCACTAGGAGGTTCAGAGACATGGCCAAATTGGGCATCAATCTACGTGGCCATGGTTGACATCATGTGGTCCACGGTGAAGGCTTCGCGGCTGCACTACCTTTTGGTGTGGTCCGCGGAGTAGAGATTTAGAGAGATATGAAATCCCAAGTTTCAAGCCATGCAGTCTGCAGTCAAGATGGTGCGGACTGCGCCAGTTGCTTTCCCGACCGTGGTTCAATCCACGCAGTCCGTGGTCCTCAAGTTCAGAGAAGTATAAAGTTGAAGTCCAAGAGCCAGTGTGGCCGCGGTCCCTTTTGTGCGGCCCACACTGACCCCGCAGGGGTATTTTTGTCCAGTTTTTCCAGCCTAGTATAAATAGAACATTTTCCCATTTCTAGGTCATCTTTAATATCTGTTGACTTGAGACGACTGCTGCGCCTAGTTTTGTAGCCATTTTTGGCACTTTTGCTTTTATATTTATGATAGATTCTAGTAGTTTCATTTAGCAATTAATTAATATATTCAGTTCTCCATCTATTTCTTCATTTTCTTGTCCAAGCATGAGTAGCTAAACTTATTAGCTAGGGTTGTGGCTCAACCCTAGTGTGGGTAATTGATAGGTGTTGCCACCTAGTGTTAGATTGATTATGGGTGTTTGCTATTTGGGTTGATTTTATGTTTTTAATTGAGAATTGGTGCTTACAAACACTGATTCAAGCTTTGTGGATTTGACTCTTCTTGAGAAAGAGAGTTTATGACCGCAAAATTGACCAAACAAGGAATTGAGATGGACTTATGAGAAATGATAGTCCCAATTAAGGGGTTAAATCTCGAGAGAATAATCACCCTACTTGAACTCTAGTTACTCGATCTAATTCGCCTAGCCAATTGGTCTCGAGATAATCAATTGGGCAAAATAACTCTCTCTAGTGAGAGGTGTGACAGTGGGTAAAATTGTGCAATGGTTATAGCATAAGCCCCAAATATGTCAACCTATCCTTAGCAACATCTACCCGTCAATTAACCACGTAGGTAGTGTCACGACCCTAGTGCCTTTCTACCCATTAGATACAACTTTAGCAATCATCTTGTAGCTTAATTTAGTTTCAATTTAGTAGTTTGAAAATAGTAGTTTATAATTAAAAAACCCAAAAAATGAAAAGAGAATCATCTAAGAGCACACACGCAACTCTATCCTAAGTAGATACTCGAATTCCCTTCTAGCTCCTTGAGGATTAGATCCCGACCCTCATATCGGGTAAAAGCTATTGCGACCCTCTTCTCCTACTCTTTTTTAGCAGGCAGTTGGCTGAGATCAAGCATTTGAGAGTGTGAGCACATGAGGATGTCAGCATGGTTCATCACATACAACATTTGCATTGGCATGTAGAAATAGAGGAGTTATATTCTTCACATTGTTTATATCTAATCTATTTTACTGTCATGAGCTATCTATTTAACTTGAAAGCATGCTTATGTTTCTGCACTGTTATTTCTATTTTTCACTGTACCGGTTGAGTTTGTCACTACCTTTCAGTCTAAAGTTTGGACCTGTTACTTACTAAGTCGGTTTTACTCACGTTACTCCCTACACCTCATGTGTAGATCCAGGCTCTTCTGGTCACGGCGGCTACTGATTGAGGATTCAGATCCCGAAGACTATCGAGGTAGCTGCATAGCACTCATAGGCCTTCACTCTCCTTCTTTATCTGTAACTACCCGACCGGTTGTTTTGAGCCATATCATGTCGTTCAGCAATCTGAGCCCATGAGCAGCTTCATTTCAGGTGTTATGACTAGTACGCGTGGTCGGAATTGAATTTTGGGAAGTTCAGAGTTGGTTTGGGAAGAAAATTCTCATTTCGGAAGATTAAGGTTGAAAGAATGAACTAGGATTGGATTTTTGAGCAAACAACCTCGGAATCAAGATCTGAAGGTTCCAGCAGGTTCGTATAATGATTTTGGACTTGGGCGTATGACCGGATCGGGTTTTGGATGAACCGGGAGCGTTTTGGCACCTATTCTGGAAGTTAGCATTTTGGAAAAAATTTCATAAGTTTGGTTGGAAGTGAATTTTAGTGTTATCGATGTTCGTTTGGAATTCTAAACTGGGAATAGCTCTGTATGGTGATTCTGGAGTTGGGAGCGTGATCGGAAGTGAATTCGAAGGCCCGTAGGTCATTTTGAAGCCATTTGGCTAAAGATAGAAAATTGAAGGTTTTGAAAAGTTTGACCGGAGGTTGACTTTTTGATATCGGGGTCGGAATCTGATTTTGAAAGTTGGAGTAGGTCTGTAATGTCGAATATGATTTTTGTGTAAAACTTGAGGTCAATCGGACGTGATTTTATAGGTTTAAGCATCGAAAGTAGAAGTTGGAAAGTTCGAAGTCCATAAAGCTTGAATCGGGGTGTAATTCGTAATTTTAGCATTAACTGATTGGATTTGAAGCCTTGATCAAGTCCGTAATGTATTTTGGGACTGGTTGGTATGATTGGTTGGGGTCCCGGGGGCCTCGGGTGAATTCCGGGTGGTTAACGGATCGAAAAGTGGAATTTGGGAAGGCTTGAGATTTGCTGCTTCTATCATAACCGCATCTGCGGTTCTTGGACCACAGATGCGGTCTAACTCTTGTAGAAGCGAGAGGGGTCAGGTCCACAAAAATCACAGAAGTGGCAAAAAGTTGCAGAAGCGACAACCGCATAAGCGGAACTATTTTCGCAGAAGCGGAAGCAGCTGGGGTAGTGAGATGTTTTAAGTTCGGGGTCGAGTTCATTTCAACCCCATTTTTCTTCCATTGGAGTCGATGGGGAGCAGCTTGGATGTGCCATTTTTGTCACTTGTCATGAGGTAAGTAATTTATGCTAGCTTTGAGTTAAATACAAGTCTTATACATGGATGTAGGTAAGGAAATTATAGAAATTTGGGGTTTTGGTGGAAAACCTAGGAATTTACATTTCTTCAAATTTGACCACAATTTTGAGTATGGAATTAGGAGAAAATCATATATTTGAGTTCCTAAGGTCATGGTTAACCTTCGTCTTTGAGAAATTTTGGTATTCGGGCACGTAGGCCCGAGGGTATTTTGGTCATTCACTAAGTGGATTTGGGAATCTGTGTAATTTGAATTTCTAACAAGTATTTGAGGATGTTCCCATTAGTTTGTCGTTAATTGGCCAGTTTTGGTGCATCGTGCATTGGTTCAAGTCTTCAGGAAAATGTAATATGCCGGTTATGAGTCTTCGGAGCTAGGTGAGTCTCCTTTATAATCTTGTGTCGGGGAATTTACCCCATAGGTGAAGTAATTGATTATGTGCTCCTATTTGTGGGAGCTACGTACGCACGAGGTGACAAGAGTCCGTGCGTAGCCACTATTATTCTATTGTCCGGGTAGTTAGGTCCCAAAAACATGTTGTACGTGTATTAATTGTGAACTCATTGGTAGCTTGAATTATTTAACTCTCATCGAATTAGTAAGTAAATTTCTAAAAGGATTAAACTTCATTTCTTAAATTGTTAAAGGAGAGTTGGTTTTATTTGAATCAATATTCCCCGATAAGTTCTTATTTGACTAATTGAGCATGTATTCTTATGTGTACCTGTGTCTCATGCATGATTCGCGAGCCGGGTATGTGTTTATTTATGGAACGGGTCGAATGCTTCGACAGATTAAATAGATGCATCTATGGTACGGGCCGCTCGACCCTCGGCAATTCACAATTTACATTTCTATTGGAGCGGGCGTCGACCTCGGCATGATTTGTGCATGTTTGTGCTGTTGTCTTAAACTTATTAAAGTTGCTACTGTCTCACCCTGGCTCGAGATTAATTTGTTGATAATAAAGCGGAATTTTGGAAATTTCCTATGGAAGAATTATATGTTTACTTGTTTCATCTACTTGGATTAAAAATCACGTTTATAAAATAAATCCACAGTTTAATATATATATTAAGGATGAAAAATTATTGGACCATTAGAGAATGTCAAAGTTGGCCATCTCGTCTCTACTCCTTTGGGATTAGGCGGGATACTCACTGAGTACACGTTGATTACGTACTCATACTACACTTCTGTGCATTTTTGTTGCACAGGTATATATACCTCTAACAGCCTATTGGGCGTAGCAGCGTGGATGATGCTGGGACTAAGTGAGCTGCATTATTCGAGGCGACCAGTAGCTAGTATAGTTGCTTTCAGCATTTTGTATCTTATTTCCTCTCCACTATTTTCGGATAGGTGTTGTATTTTATCTTTCTTATCAGAAGTTGCTCTGTACTTGTGACACCGGGTTCTGGGGATGTATTTGGATTTTTTGGAAATCTTAAAAGTTGTTTAAGTATTTCATTATTTATTCGAAGGAATATACTGAGTCTTGTTTAAATCGTATAAAATAAATGTTTTCAAAAGTGTTAAAATGAGATTTAATTAAGTATTTGAGTTGGTTGGCCTGATGGCAGTGTCCAGCGCCACCATGACCCTTAGTGAATTTTGGGTCGTGACAACATGGTATCAGAGCACTAGGTTCTCATCGGTCTCAGAGTCATGAGCAAGTCTAGTAGAGTCTCACCGATCGGTACTGAGACGTCTGTACTTATCCTCGGGAGGCTGCAGGGCTGTTAGGAGTACTTCCCTTCTTGATTTCCTTTTCGTGATGTTCGATTCCTTTGAGGCTTATGCCTTTGATTTCTTCCTACTAAATCTTACGCGAGCGCTTGCTATAAATTGAAAATTTAAGGATTGTAATGGCACCACAAATGTGGAGCGGGATGATTTTCCCGATATAGTTGATTGGACTATTATAGTCGCGCTTTGGAGGGATATTCTATTGTTTCAGCTCAGTAACAGGACTTCTAAGAGCCTTGAGGCTAGGCACAGGTTGCCATAATGCTTATGAGTGATTATTTCGTAGTGTTGTTGTGATGGTAAGGTGTTTGCCCATATGTCGGGACAGTGAATGAATTGAAGGGAGCTTTACTCAGTGTGTAATCAAAGGGATTTAGTATTTTATTCCCGAAAGCGGAAAAGGCAGTCGAACTAAGAATGGTCAGGTGTGGGCTGGTGGAAGTAATGAGGCTTGGTGTTTGCAAGCGTGGTTGAGCTTTCTTTTATGAGAGGGTGTCGTGGTCCTGATTGAATGTACTAAGTTGTTGGTGTTATAACCTGCTACAATTCGCCTTTACGGCAGGATATTGTGAAATAATATTGGAGGTACAACTGTCAGATATCGCATGATGCGGAGGTTTAAGATCGAATCAGAATTTCTAATATTGACGGCTCGATAAAGATGACTTTTGGAAATGGTTTAAAGTTAGCATAATGGTGGATTCAAGTGTCACGAAGACAGATTTCATTTAAGGCAACAATTGAGCAACAAAGTATGAGGAAGGACATGTGGGAAGTGCCAGGTGGTGTTTAAAACTTCTAGAAGGCCATGTATGATAAGCAAGGTCGAGTGGTTAATTAAAGATATGAGTTCAGCCAAAGTGGGGAAGTGGCGAGGGTTGCATATGGGCTTGGTAGTAGTATGACTACGCGCCTTAAAGAAAGTTTGGATCGAGTTGGGGATTTTAGTGATTGGTGATTGAAGCCTGTGGGTATGATGTGAAGTGTGGGCTATTATGCGGTAGAAGATTGATATGGCAGAAAGGAGTTGATTCAAATGGAGGAGGGTGCAGCATAACCCTGAATTTGGAAGGATGTTGCCGCGCATTTAATTAATGTTCGTGAGGGGCGAATGGACTTGTGCAACTGGAAGGTGAGCTCGGACTCAGGATGGGCTATTGGTGTCATAGTGAATGTACCCCGTGCAGCGGCGTGGGAAGATATCGGGAGGTGATTCCCCTAGGTGGGTTATTCCCCGTGAGCAGATTAGCGGTCACGTGGTTGGCGAAGCTTCTGCAAAGAATTATATTGGTTGTTCAACAAAGAGATCGGTCGTGCGAATGTGGATGATGACTAAGAATATGAAAGATGGGGATTTATAGGAAGATCCCGAGAGATTTTGATAATTGGTGGCGCGAGGTTAAGTCAATAAGAGGTAAAAAGGTCGGGCGAACACGAGAATCGTGAAATGATGGCTTCAAGCTAAGTGGGAGAGTCCCACCGCTTATGATTGGGCTGTATGATTAATTACTTGTGTGATTTCTGGTTATTAGCATATTGATGGATTAACCCAGCTACTAGAAAATACCATAAGTAGTAAATTGAGCGGATGAATTATTAAGGATGTCCTATGGTTAGCATTCTTGGCTCATGATCGGACTTGGAAAAAGGTTCAGGATTTATGCCTCGTATAGATACAAGTTTCAGAGGAAGTGATTTTGCCGGGTGCTTCGCCGAGAGAGTATTCGTGTGTTACAAGAATTACGGAGTGAATTATATTTGGGACCAAGTCAGAGCGGGTGGCTCTCAA
>MU677284.1:4331-41362 GCA_026770625.1 Nicotiana glauca
AGATTTCTAGTTCGCAGACTGTAACAGAGTCAAACTTTCCTCGGTTCGGGATTCAATCGGTGACTTGGGACACCATTAATATCCCAAGTGGCGACTCTGAAACTAAATAAATAAATCCCGTTCTGACTGTCCTTAAAATGGAAAAACTCCTTCCTTTTATTATTATACCCTTTACGGGGTATAGTAAATAGTAAAGGCTCGTAAAAAGGAGGTGTGACAATAGCTTCCGTAGTCAAGCGTCCGGGTATGAATTCGAACTAGTTCTCGAAAATAGGCATGCTTCTCCTCGTCCTGACTTCCATCACCCTCTCCCAAATCTTCATAGTGTGGTTCAACAGCTTTATACCCCTATAATTGTTGCAATTTTGGATATCACTCCTGTTATTGTACAACGGAACCATCGTACTCCACCTCCATTCCTCGAGCATCCTTTACGTCTTAAAAATGACATTAAACAACCTAGTGAGCCACTCCAAGCCTGCTCGACCCGCATTCTTCTAAAACTCCATTGGGATTTCGTCTAGCCCCGTCGCTCTTCCCCTACGCATCTTGCACATAGCTACTTCCACCTCCTTCAACTTAATACGCCTACAATACCCAAAATCCCGCTAACTCTCAGAGTGCTCCAACTCACCCAGCACAATACTTCTGTCCCCCTTCTCATTCAATAGTCTATGGAAATACGTCTGCCATCTGCATCTAATAAGTTCCTCATCCATCAATACTTTGTTGTCCTTGTCTTTAATACACTTCACCTGGTCCACATTACGAGTCTTCGTCTCCCTCACCTTGGCCAACCGGTATAACTTTTTGTCTCCACCTTTGCTCCGGAGTTCCTCGTATAGATGCCCTAATGCTGCGGTCTTAGCTGCAGTGACCGTTAATTTCGCCTCCTTTCTTGCCTTCTTATAACACTCCTGATACATACTTTTTCCTCCTTGTATGTACTCTCTATTAGTTTCAAATAAGCCGCTTTCTTTTTGTCCACTTTACCTTGGACCTCTCTATTCCACCACCAGTCCCCTTTGTCACCCCAGGATAGCCCTTCGTAGCCTCTAAGACCTTTATCGCAGCTTCCCCAATTTATAGTCGGGGCCCACATACTAGGTGCATCTCCCCTACTCTTTCAGGCCCTCACAACCAGCAACCTCTCTTCTAACTCCTGAGATTTGTCCCTAGTCAAGTTAACCCACTTGATCTTAGTTTGCCTACACATCGCCCTCTTTCTCCTGCTCCTCTTGATCTCTAGATCCATTACTAGGAGTCTATGTTTGGTCGTGATGTTCTCACTTGGGATGACCTTTCAATCAATGCTTAAACCTTTATCACATATTCTGTAGAGGAGATAATCAATCTGAGTCTTGGCTACTGAACTCCGGAAGGTGACCTGGCTTCTCCCTCTTCAGAAAATTCGAGTTAGATATCACCAAATCAAAAACTCTAGCAAAATCCAATAGTGCAGAGCCCCCTCGTTTCGATCCCCAAAACCAAACCCGTTATGCACATCATCATAACCCCTAGCATCATCCCCAATACGACCATTAAAATCGCCGCCAATGAACAGCTTCTCGGTGTGTGGGATACTGCACACCACTTCATAAATCCTCCCAGAATTGTCTCTTGACCTCCTGGTCCAAGCCTACCTGAGGAGCATACACGCTAATGAAGTTTATAATAAACCCTCCAACTACTAGCTTAATACTCATCAATCTATCATTTACCCTCCTAACCTCAACCACAAGCTCCCTATCAACTAAAATACCCACCCTATTCTTGTCCCCATTGCCTCCTGAGTGCGAAAGTTTAAACCCGTTCATATCTCGAGCCCTCGTACCTACCCATCTAGTCTCCTGGATGTATGCTATGTTGATCTTCCTCTTCTGAGGAATCTTACCTAGCTCTACATACTTCCCCGTAAACATCCCTATTTTCTAGGACAACTCTCAGCCTAGAGGCTCCCTTATCCCCATTCCCGCCCTTACTCCCTGCCCCCCGCCACCCCCGAGGACATAACATCACTCTCTCATCATTCACCACATCCATTATAGTCTAAGGATATAAAATAGTCACTAACACTCAAATACCAAATAGCAAAAACAAAATAATATAAGCTACGAGTTCGAAAGCTTAAGAACCAAATCAAGACTACAAGCAAGAAAATAAGAATTCTACTAAAGCTGAGGCACCAAACAATATTACAGACAAACAAATAGGCACTATAATAAAACTAACTAATGTATTTATGTAACTCACAACAAAGGAAAACAAAGGGAACACAAGATATCCAGAGGTACCAACTTGGCGTGGGTAAAACCTGGATTACTGATTGGATGTCAAAGCGTTGTTACAACACCTACTTGTGTCAATTTATGACCTTCCACACATTAACACACGCCTCCGCTATTGTTGGTTGTCGCCGTCGAGTTGGTACCTACACACAGCCGCTGAGCCCTTTACAAGAGGAAAAAATAGGCGATCTGGGGAGCGGTGGCGATGCTCCTCGGCCCGGATCTGGGTCGTCGCAACCTTCTTGAAATAATGGGAAAGAAGAAAATGGAGGAAGAGAGGCGGGAAAAACAGTGGATGGACAGAAAAATGAAAGAAAAGGGAAGGATAAAATGTAGAAAGAGCGAGGGAGGGGAAGAACACAGGGGCAATTTTGGGGGAGGGGGGAGGGGACAGAAGGGCCAGTGAGGGCTGTGAAGAAAAAGAGGAGGAGAAGGGTGGAAGGGAAAGAGGAAATAAAGAGAGGAAATGAGAGAGAAAAGATAAAATGGAAGGCACTTACCTGTGATTCTGGTGATCGCCGGTGGTGGCGCAAGGAAGGTGAGAAGGGAGATGACAGTTAATGGGAGAGTGAAGAGAGAGAGAGAGAAGAGCCCATCAAACACTCTTAGAAAATGAAATTTATTGAGAATTTAATTATCAAGTATGTCGATAATAGAACGAGTAGTAATCTTTTTAAGAAGTTGCGGCCAAAATAGCACAAGCAAAAAAAAAGTCACATACCAATAATTTTAACCGCACGGACAACTTATGTGCCAATAATCACAATCAGTCTGGCGTGGTCACAAGCTCAATATCACAATCTGCGCGCATATGGTCACAAACTCAATAATAAAATTCGCCTGGCGTGGTCACAGGCTCAGTAATTCAATTCGTCCAGCGTGGTCACGAGCTACAATCCAATCCATATCACACAGAAAGCAAATATGCAAGAATACAGGTACATGATCAATGAACATCAAATTTCATACCATGGACTAGTATAAGTGTCATAGTAAGTTGTAGGCATGTGCATAGTGTGCTATCATAACTCAGATCACGCAAATCCATCACAAAAGTAACAATTTATCAGGTTCAATTAGGGGATTAACCTCTATGTAACCTTAAACATAGCTCAAATAGCTCACAACATGGGTACAAATATAAGAACTATCACAACATGAAGCTTTATCAATCAACTCAAGGCATATCATAGAATAAGCACTACCCCGAGTATGAATAATATCCCAGTGCACGCACATGAGGTCAACCCCACACATGTGCGCCATTCATAGCACGTAGCTATCATAAATAACCCAAGCAACTATTGCCTCAACTAAGGTTAGGTAAGATACTTACCTCAAGAAAGCCAAATCAATATTATAGAAACACCATTACACACGAATCGCCCTCCGAACTGATCGAAACTAACCAAAAGCAACTCAAAATATCAAATAATGCCATAAGAATCAAACTCAAACGATAAATGTCGATTCTTTAATCAAAATACTCAAAGTCAACCCCGGACTCACACCTCGAAACCCGATAAAACTTAAAAATTTTGATAACACATTCGAATACGTGTCTAACCATATTAATTTCACTCAAAACTGACTTCAAATCGATGTTCAAATCTCAAATATTCACTTTAAAAAAGTTTAGACAAAAATCTCCAATTTTTCTTTTAGATTCATCAAATTAAATGTCAAAATCGAAGATGGAATCATGTAAACTAATTAAATTTGAGTCAAAAAATACTTACCCCAATTCATGTGGTGAAAATTCCCTTCAAAATTACCCAAATCTGAGCTCCAACACACAAAATATGATAAAATAACTCAATTGTAGTATATATATTATGTTTTGCCCAACATTTTTGAATATACGAACCATCAATCACTTCTACAACACAATCTCCGCCCCTACGACACAATCTTAGCCCCTATGAATACAACTAAAGCCCCGTCCTCTCGTACCTGCGAAGACATTTTCGCTTCTGCGACATCGCAGGTGTGACTAGCTTCCCGCTTTTGCGAAACTCCCCTACAATTTGCCATCTCGCTTCTACGATCGTGACATGTTCCTGCGGCAGATGCACGCAACCTTCCGCTTCTACGGTATTCACCTTGCTTTTGTGCCACGTGTCTGCATTTGGGGACTACGCACATGCGCCTATAGCTACGCATGTGCGACCAACCAAATCTCTGCCAAAAACCAGCATTAACCAATATATTCCAAAATGATCTGAAACTCGCCCCGAGCCCCTCGGGACCCTATCCGAATATAACAATAAGTCTCTAAGTATAATGCGGACCTATTCGAGGCCTCAAATCACACATTACACTATAATACTACGAATCGCACCTCAAACCAAGCTCAAGGAACTTCAACTTCCAAAACTCGTACCGAACCATATCAAATCAATTCGGAATGACCTCACATTTTGCACACAAGTTCCAAATGACAAAATGAACATATTCTAGCTTCCGAAAAAGCAATCCACACCTGATAACATCGAAGTCAACTCTCGGTCAAACTTATGAATTTTTCAAACTCTCAAATTGCCCACTTTTGCCAAGTAGAGCCAAAACCTTCTAGCAACATCCAAATGCAAATTCGGACATATGACCATGTCCAAAATCACCATTTGGACCAAACGAAACCATCAAAACTCTGATCCGAGGTCAAATACAAAAAAGACAAACTTAATCAATTCTTCCAACTTAAAGCTTCCAAAATGAGAATCATTCTTCCAAATCAATCCCGAACCACTCAAAAATTAAAACTGACAATACACGCAAGACATAATATACCATATAGAACTACTCAAAACCTCAAACTACCGAACGAAGTGCAAATATTTAATATGACCAATCGGATCGTTACAATGGTTCGCTCATCTCGGCACAACATATTCCACTCACCTTGGAACAAAGTTAGGGCTGGACCATCTCTGGTATTATTTCTCTATGTTCTCCTATTTTTCTCGTATCTGATAATCTCATGTCTTATCTACCTCATTAAGGGGGATGACTTGTCCAATCAATTACGGGTTGATGGTTTACTAGCTTTGCTGGTCATATTATCTACTTATGATTGCTTATGCGAATTCCTTAATATCATTTTTAGAGGAGAGTTGATTCAGCATTCTAATGTTTTGACTTTAGATTGCTTGTCTTAGATATTAACACTTATGCAAGTTACCCTAAGGGAAGAAGCTTTATGTGCCCTTGATGGTACATGATTTAAGCTGCGCAATATCTACGAAAATTGTACATATCTGCTTTTTGTATTGGCAAAATACATAAGTTGGCACTCAAATAATGGACCAAATCCGTGTTACACACTTTTTGTGGACAAAAATAATATTACACACTCAAACTTTTAAAAGTGTATCAAATAAATACCACTTTTTTCTTGACCACTTTACCTAAATAAGGGTAATGTCACACACCAATAAGGTCATGACACGTGTCATTGACATAAATAAATAAAACAAAAAATATAAAATTACACATATACCCCCATCTTCTCCAACCCCATCATTTCCACCTCCATCTCCTCCTCCGTGGACCACCTGAAAAACTAGAACACACAATTCAACCCAAAAATTAGGAGCCCAAGTGATTTAGTCCCAGAAAGAAATAAAAACATCAAAAGCCAATAAGCCATGGCTCACACCACCGTATCATCACCACAACAAGGTCATTATTAAAAAAAAAATGCAACAATGGCAAAGGTAGATCGAAAATTACAACTGCTTGGGTACCATATCTATTGAAGCTTATCTACATCAACAAAGACATAACAGACTATTTTCATTTATAGTTATCTTCCAAAATTTTATTTGCCATTTCCACGGCGGCCATCGCCACTACCAACTTTCAGAATAAAAAATTCAACCTCCTCTTCAACGTGATAAGCTAAGAATCTTAAATCTGAGATAGATAACCGCAAAATTTAAGGAAAAGGCAGATGCACGCGATAAATGTAGCCGAAATAACTCACAAGGAAAAAAGCGCAATATTAATTGAAAAATTGGCGATGATGACAAAATTTTATTAAATGTGAATGAAATCAAACATATAAAAAGGAGGCTGGAGACGGAAATAGATTGGAAGCTTGAGATTAATGCAAAATATGTTTCTTTAAGAGGAAATCAGAAGTAATGATTTGAGAAAGAAAAAGAAAAAGAAAAAGAAGGGATTTGGGGGGGGGGTGTTGGCTGGCGGAAGAGAGAGATAGAGGAAGGGGGGGGAAGATGAGGAAATTGCAGACACGTGGCATTAAATAAATAATTAGACAATATTTTTATTAGTAGATGCGCTTATATCGTGGTATTTTACACATGGTGAGTTCTGGTCAAAAGCGGTGTGTATTAGATACACTTTTAAAAGGTTGAGTGTGTAATATTATTTTTGCCCATAAAAAGTGTGTAACAGGGATTTGATCCATTGTTCAGATGCCAACTTATGTATTTTGCCTTTTGTATTTGAAAGTTATGCTAGCTTTACTGCCATAAGAGGAGTTATGCCGCATTTTACAGATTATTTTGCCTTTGCGGAAAACGAGGCTTAGTTGGTGCGGAGGAGAAGCCTTGACGCCCTGGTTAGGAGGTGCGAGCGATTCGCATTACCAGGTTTGAGAAGACCTAGAGGATGGCTTAAGAAATATTGGAGAGTGGTTATAAGGCAAGACATGACGTGACTACTCCAACTCACCGGGGACATGACCTTAGATAGGAGGATTTGGAGGGCGAGTATTTAGGTCGTAGGTTAGTAGGTAGTTGAGCGTTTTTCTTCCCCGTTGAGGGTGTTAGGCTAGTTTGTTAGTGTCTTGCTTTAGTTTGATAGTGGTACTTATTGTGTTCGTACTGTTTTTCTGCTCCGGTTACCTATCTTTCCATTGCTCTGATTGACGATTCTGCCTTTTCCATTTTTTTTTATTCTTAGGTTGTTGACACTGTCTTTGTGACATATTGTTGTTGTTACTGTTCCTTTGCCTCTTTTTCATCTCCTTATGCCGAGAGTAACGGTGTTAATCGGACCGGGACGGCCCACTAACAACCCGAATCGACTCGGTTCAGCCCGGTTCGGTAAGGGGTGGGATGGGTTGGCTAGGGTAGGGGGTTTGTGCTGGACAGGGATGGGCCTTTTTTTGCTATCATTGCATCGGAACCCGGCTATCCCGCTAACCCTTCCCGTCCGGTCCAGCTCGGTTTATGTTGTAAATTTTTAAAAAAAAATTTTGATAGCTAGCAACAGTCGAAAATAAAAAATGACCGTTGGGCAACGACCATTTTTTGCACTTTTAACCACTTCGACCTATCTTCTTAATAGCCCCTTCATCCCCTAATAATTGATAAATTACATTCTTAGCCTTTTAATAACTACAAATAGCCCCCTCTTCTTCATTTTTTTCACAACTTGCTCTTTACTTCTACTCTAATTCTCTCTCAATTCGCTTTTGATTATTGAATTGCTTATTGTTCTCAAGTTCTCAATTAATTAATATTTCGAGTTTATCAATTATTTACGGTAGCCACTATAATATTACAATTATCAAGTGAAGTGAGGTTATCATTTTTGTTAGGTTCAAGTTAAATCATGCCCCGTGCTTCTAGAGTGCGCTTACATGTTTGAGAATACTTTGAGGTGGTAGAAGAAAATGAAGAAGTTCGCAAAGGCAGTGCAAAAATTGTGGTCTAGTCTGTTCGTCGAAAGGGGGAAGGCACAATTGGTTTAAGGAGACATATCAAGAGTTGTCTTGAGTGTCCTCCATTAATTCGTATTTAAGTTGATTTGAGATAATTTGTGTTATTTTGAATTTGTTAGACTTATTTAAGCTTAACGTGTTAGTATATTAGACAAGTTAATTTGGAATGAAAACCTTTGAAGTTTGATCCTTACATATTGGTCCTATTAAATAATTTTAAGTAGCCACTTAATTTCAGTTTTCAAATTTTATAATTCAAATTTCAATTTTAAATTTAAAAGTTTAATTTTAAGCTTTAAAAGTTTGCAAACACTTAAGTATCAATAATATTGAATAAGAAAAATAAAATATATTTTTTTTAAAAAGTAACCCGGTCCGATCCGGCCCTGTTAAGCCCGAACTCGGACGGGCCCACCAAAATCTGAAAAATCCCAGTCCACTATCAGCCCGGAACCCCAGTGCATTAACAGCCCGGAACAATAATCGGACAGGTTATTTTTTTCGTGTTCAGCCCGGACCAGCCCGTTCGGTTAACACTTTTAGCCGAGTATCTTTCGGAAATAACTTTTTCACCCTTCAGAATAGGGTAATGTTTGCGTACATAATATCTTCTCTAGATCCACACGTGGGATTATATTGAGTTGTTGTTGTTGTTGGATGATAGCAAGTGTTCTGTTTAATATATAGGGAATGGAAGTAGCGAGACACTCTGTGCAGTATTAGCATCACATAAGCAAGTGTGTCGGATATTAGAAGAAAATTTTAAAATAAAACTAACTGGAAAAGTAGTACAGTAACTTGCAATTTGATGGCATCCTTTTGTGGTCATAAGCAATCTGTTTTTATAAATATAGTGTATTATATAATATATAGTCAAATTTGGGAAGGAAACTAGAAGAAAAAGAACCATTTCCAGGTGTACATAATTCAAGATGTAAGTGTTAATAAAACGTTTTCGGGATGTATCATATTTGCAAATAATGAAATAATTGTATTTATGCCCAAACAATTAGTTAACTTGTCTATTACGAAGCATTCTTCGGATGAATCTGATTTTTTGTTTTAAAAATATAATGCCAAGGTCACTTTAATTTCCAAAGACGCGTGAGTTATTATATTAGCTTAATAATAGTCCTTACCAAAAGAATTACATTAGCTTAATAGTTAAGTTAAATAGAGACTTCGTAATTCGTTTACATAAACTTCGAGGAAAAAAGAAAATCATATGCACAACAGAAAAAAAGAAAAAAAAAATTATATAGCGAGTGAATCCACCGACGAATATCGGTTCTCGTTTCTCTCTCAGTCAGAATCGTAACAATTAAGAAAAAATCCCAGCCTTTGTATAAATCGCCCATTATTTACTCTTTATTACCGATTCTCCCTCTCTCTCACACAAGCAAAAAAATGGCAGCCACATCTTCACCAGCAGTCCTCCCAACAATCAACGCACCACCCGCCACCGACACGGCGCAACAAATCGGCCCAACACCAGCATTCCGTTCATTCATCAACCACATCTCCACCACAGTCCAAACCGGTTTTGCCAACCGCCGTCCCTGGTCCGAGCTCCTCGACCGGTCCGCTTTTTCCAAACCGGAATCGTTCTCCGACGCCACTCTCCGTATCCGCAAAAACTACACCTACTTCCGTATCAATTACCTCTCTGCCCTTGCCGTTGTTCTTGCATTTTCACTCATTACAAACCCTTTTTCCCTTCTTGTCCTCTCCGGTCTCCTCGCCGCTTGGCTTTTCCTTTACCTTTTTCGCCCTTCGGATCCGCCTTTGGTTATATTTGGACGGCAGTTTTCTGAGAGGGAGACGCTGGGTCTGCTTATTATTTCGACTGTGGTTGTGATCTTCTTGACATCTGTTGGAAGTGTGCTTGTTTCAGCCCTCATGATTGGTCTTGCGATTGTGTGTACGCATGCTGCTTTCAGGGTCCCTGAGGATCTTTTCCTTGACGATCCACAGGACTCTCCCGCTACTGGGTTTCTCTCTTTCTTGAGCGGTGGTGCCGCCAATGCTGCCGCCGTAGCTGTCGCCCCTGCTGTTGCCGCTAGGGTTTGATCAAATATTTCGCGGTAGTTTATTTTTATATAATTTTGTGAATGATTTACTGTATTAAGTAGATAAAAGAATGATGGAAATGAGATGAAAATAATGCTCTATGATGGAAATAAAAGAAAACTGGCAATTTGTAATTTGCATCTACCATGGGAGTTTAGTTAGTAATTTGTTATAGAGAATGATGTTAATTGTTGTGATTGATTTTTTCGTTTCTGCTAACCATATTGCGTGCTATTTTATAATTGGATTTGGTTGGTCTTGATCAGATCTAGATGTTTTGGTATGAACAGAGACACGATTTGGCGGTATAACAAAAAGTTTGATTGAATGGGGTTCTGTTGGGGTGACCAGGCAGTTGATTTCTTAATGTTATGAAGTCTCTTGTTATTTCACTTTGTGAAAGAATAATGAAGATGTGATGATCACAAATGGCTTACGTACAAAATGTTAGATGTAGCACTTAATTTTGGTTTTCTTATAATTTCAATTACGAACTTGAGAGTCTAGTTAATGTTATTTGTTATGCAGAATGATGTCAATCATATAGGTTGATTCACATATCTGGTAATCTATTTGGATCATTAGATCATGATCTTTTTAGAATTGGATTTGGGCAGTATTATTCGAGTCTGATGATGACTTCTGTATGTGCATACTTTCTGTAATTCCCATTTTACATTATCCCTTCATTGGCCTTGATGCAGCCATTTCAAATGGGTCTGATAGAGTGTGGCAAATTCTTCAAGATACACTAAAAATCTGTATCTAGTCACCTGTATCACGTATGTCCACTTAACATATGTTAATCTAGCATTTGTAATTATTTGGACATGACGTATATATTGATGGACTTGATGTTGAACGGTGTTGTTGAACAAGATTATGATGTGATTTTGTTCAAGTGCTTTTCCTGATCACAGAAAATCTTTTTGCTATACTTGTGGGTGCTGCTTGGTATATTTTTCACTATTTTGGACAGTGATCGATTCCCCTTAGAACATGGCCCTAAAGAATTTGTTTAGTCTTATAGTATGCTGCCTATAGAATTCATTTAGTTATCATTTACATTGAGAAATATTTTGTTGTATGCTTCAATTGCTATGTGTATTCCTTGCTTCAGAGACTACTTTTTTTTAACAAGTGGTTGTACTTCGATTAGAATCATTCAGGCTTATTTATGACAACTTTGAATTGCTGATGACCACACAAAGGCTGAAGGCTTTTTCTGTTTGTTGTTGGTCTGTTGTGGTGAATTATCTGGTGTTGCTGGAAGAGGTTGATATCGGATAGGTGAGAGCGAATGCATTGTTTGCCTCTTAAGTTTGTATCTTTTTTATTGATGGAAACCAAGCTGGCCTACTGTGCCTTTTAATCAAGGGATGATAAGTGAATGCAGGGAACCTTTTTGATGTATATTCTTCTTACATCTGAACTCGTGTAGTCTGGAGCCAACTCTTCTTCAACATTGTTTGTGTGAATAAAATTGTGGCAATTGGTTCATGTCAACGGTTGTCTACTAGTCCTGGTGCATATATTTGAAGTTCAAAATCGATTTTTTTGCTGATTTTTACGTGTTAGAAGCTAATGTATCTTGTGTATTGCCTTTTTTTTTTATTTTTTATAAACCTTATTCTTAAATGTTCTATGAGTTTCAAATTGATCTCCTATTTATTTATGTTAGGTAAGTGAATCTTCACTCCAAGTTACGTTTTGTGTATTTGTGCTAGAGCTCTGCAGTACTGTGTTATTTAGTTTTATATTGAGAAGCTATGTTATAAAAGACAGATCCAAGTCTCCACACTGTTATGGGAGATGGGACTTTCTGTATTAGGAAGAACTAGCATAAATTACTTACCTCATGCTTGGTGGTTAAAATGACACCTCAAAGTTGCTCCAAATCGGCTCCAATGGAAGAAAAATGGGGTTTAAATGAACCCAACCCCCGATTTAAAAGGACCTCACTGCCTCCAGCATTTCCACACCTGCGGTCTTACCGCTTCTGCAGGTGCGGCACTCCCACCGCTTCTGCGGTTAATCCTCCAGCCCTTCATTTCCGCTTCTGCGACCTCTCTACCGCAGGTGCGGTCCCGCATCTGCGGTCCCTTCTCTTCCAGTCCAAAACCGCATCTGCGGCCCAATTCTCGCAGGTGCAGTTATGATAACAACCAGCAAGTTCAGCCTTCAAAAAATTCCATTTTCGATCCGTTAACCACCCGAAATTCACCCAAGGCTCCCGGGACTCCAACCAATCATACCAACCAGTCCCAAAACACGCTACGGACTTGTTCGAGGCCTCAAATCATATCGAATAACGCTAAAATCACGAATCGACCTCCAATCCAAGCTTTATGAACTTTAGAATTTCAAACTTCTATTTTTGATGTTTAAACCTATCAAATCATGTCCGATTGACTTCAAATTTTGCACATAAGTCATATTTGACATTACGGACGTACTCCAACTTTCGAAATCGGATTCCGACCTCGATATCAAAAAGTCCACTTCCGGTCAAACTTCTCAAAAACCTTCAAATTTCTATCTTTAGCCAAATGATTTCAAAAATAACCTACGGACCTCCGAATTCACTTCCGATCGAGCTCCCAACTCCAAAATCACCATACGAAGCTATTCACAGACTCGGAATCCCAAAAACGGACATCGATAACACTGAAATGCACTTTAAGCCAAACTTATGAAATTTCTTCCAAAATGCTAACTTCCACAATAGGCGCCAAAACGCTTCCGGGTTATCCAAAACCCGAATCGGGCATACACCCAAGTTCGAAATCATCATACGAACCTGATGGAACCTTCAGATCCCGATTCTGAGGTCGTTTACTTAAAAATCCAACCCTAGTTAATTCTTACAACTTAAAGCTTCTGAAATGAGAATTCTCTTCCGAATCAACTCCGAATTTCCAGAAATTCATTTCCTGACCACGTGTACAAGTCATATTTCCTTAAATGAAGCTGCTCATTGTCTCAAACTGCTGAACGGCGCGCTAGAGCTCAAAACGACGGGTTGGATCGTTACAATCAGATTCTTAAGATACAGTAAAATCCATTAAGGATGCCAATCCGTTAAAACTTTTAAGTCCGTATCATTGAATCTTGAAAGCTATCAAATATCAAGCATTAAAAATTATAGTTATTGCCTTCAATCATCAGTTTTAAAATTTATAATTGAAAATTATGCCATCAGTTACATTTTGTATTAAAACCAATTAATATTATTTTAAGAGAATAAACTTAGACATAATTTTAAACAATTTTTTTTTTGAGATATTAAAACTATTTTTGTCTCAACAATATGTGATTATGAAAGATGAATAAATGTAATGGAAGTAATATCAAGGGAAAAAGTGATTTGATTATTGACTGCAGCTCAAACATTCTTATCAACCATCCCCCGCTCCCATCAGACAGAAAAATAAGTTAGTTAGTTTACTATTACCTTATAAATAATAAAAGAAAATCTCAATTATATATAAAACTGATCAAATAAATTATGTTCTTTTATATAATGATTGGCGTTGAAGATGTCATCAACGGATATGTTTACTCTCGATATATGTAGTAAGTCCTACTTGTTGAAATCCCATTGAAATGTTGTTATTCAAAAGAAACTAGTAGTCGTACCCGTGCGATGCGCGGTCAGTATTAAAAAGAAAAAATTAAATTATAATCATTATTGTTTGATACTATTAGACCGTATTGCTTTAATAAATTTTAATTGTCATTTTATTTGTCAATACGATATACCCAACCCTCACTAATATTTGAGTAGTTAATTTCTTTGTTAATTTTCAATAAATAATTTTTTTGTTATTAACTAATTATGTCACGCGGCTTTTATCTAGGCCACCACTTGTATTAATATGGTGCCTTTTTCTTCGGCTTTTAATAATATATAGATAGATTATTAGCATATTACTTGTTTAATATTTTTGTCTGCTATTTTTTTGTAATATAATAAAAGATATATATTTTATTACTCTTGAAAATATATATTTTTTATTTTAAATTTTATTGTATTTTTCTCAATAATATTGTTTGAATTTTAATGAATTGATATACTTTTAAATAAAATGATGTTAAAAATGAAATAAAGAAATTAACTAACCTAAATCAACTCTCCCCATGTTTTAGTAGTTAATTTAGGTAGTTAATTTCTTTGTTAATTTTCAATAGATAATTTCTTTGTTATTAATTAATTATTCTATAAGGTTTTTTTCTAGGCTACCACTTGACATTAGGAGAGGGTTTTATTTTCTCCTTTTAATAATATATAGAAGATATATAGAATATAGAATATTAGAAAGAAACTACTCCACAATTTGAATCAAAAGTTTTTTACTGCTTTATTTTTTGTTTTCTATTTTAAAACAATTATAAACTCCAACTTGAAACTACTCTCCAATTTGAAATGGTAATTTTTATTTTTTTAATTTATTTTATTATTTTAAAACTCCAACTTAAAACTACTCACCGATTTGAATGAGTAGTTTTTCTTCTTCTTTTTTCGTTTTTCTTATTATAGTTAATTTTTTTTTTGTTTTTTTGTTTTTTTATTTTAAAATAATTTTAACACTCCAACTTGAAACTACTCCCACCNTATTTTTATTTTTTTTTTTTGTTTTTTTATTTTAAAATAATTTTAACACTCCAACTTGAAACTATTCTCACTCAATTAGAATGGGTAGTTATTTTTTATATATTTATATTTTTGATTATATATATATTATATATATATATATATATGGTAGTTTTTTATTTTTTATTAATTTTATTTTTATAGTTATATAAATTTAAATGTAATAGATAATAATTAATTATTAACTAAAAATTAATTAGTAACTAATTATGTCATGTGGCTTTTTTTTATGATGCCATTTGGCTTAAGGAGAGAGCTTTATCCCCTCCTTTTAATATAATATAGATAGATGTGAAGTTTTTCCTGTTGACGAGCTCGTTATGTAGAAGGGTTGTAGTAGGAATGGAAAGCACTTGATGTAGAACAGGTGTAGCATAAAAACTGGGAGCATAGTCGGTAAATTTGTCTACCAAATATTAAGGCTGATTGGAAGTAGTTTTTTGTTTCTTTTGGATTTTTGTTTGTAATTTTTACCGACTTTATTAATGGCTAGGCCAAACCTGTGTTGCAACTTTAGACGCAAAGAGTGTTCTTGTAAAACTGACATTGTTTTACGTGTTCATTGCAACGTTTAGTTATTTGAATGATTCTAAACTTCAGCATACACTTGATAGGAGGTGCGAACGGGTGGTCTAAGAAATATTGGGGGAAGTGATCAGGCAGGATATGGCGAGGCTTCAGAGGACATGACACTTGATATATGGAGGTCGAGTATTAGGGTTGTAGGTTAGGAGCTAATTGAGTCTTGTCTTATCTCATAACTCTGTGAGACTAGTATGCGCTTTTGCTTTGCATGTTTCTTGTGGATTTCATATTAGTTCCTATTTTTCCTATTATATCTGTGGTGTTACTGGTATTGTATCCTTTTATCTTTTCGTCCAGCCCCTCTATTCCTTCATGATAAGAGTAAGGTTTGTATACACACTACCCTCTTCAGACTTCACTAGTGGAATTTTACTGGGTCGTCGTTGTAAACTTCAGCATACACGTTCTTGATTTTATTTTTCGCTAGCTGATATCCATTTAATGTGACAATGATATGTTTGTATAAGTAAAAATTCTAAACCAGATTATCCTTCAGAAATAATTAATCTTCAGGCTTTAGGGTCTTGGATTGTAGGTCTGAATTTAGATGGATCGTTCTGCTTTCAAATTTTTCTGATAGATATTGCGTCTCGAGTACTGAGCTTAATAATTTTCATATGTTGTAGTGAGCTGATTACTTTTCATATGTAACCCCATAAGGAGGGGAAAATAGCCTGTTTGGTCGAGTTTCTTTTTGGCTAAAAGTGTTTTTTTGGGGCCAAAAGTATTTTTGGCCAAAAATTGAAGTGTTTGGCCAAATTTTTGGAAAGAAAAAAAGTGCTTTTGAGGATAAGCAGAAGCACTTTTGGAGAAGCAGAAAAAAGTCGCTTCTCTCCAAAAGTACTTTTTTGAAAAATACTTTCAATTAAAATACACTTAGAAGCAGTTTTTTAATGCTTGGCCAAACACTAATTGTTGCTCAGAAGTGTTTTTCAAACTAATTAGCTAGACATAAACTGTTTTTCACCAAAAGTACTTTTGAAAAAAACACTTTTGAAAAAAAATACTTCTCAAAAAAACACTTAGAAGCATTATTTTTACAGCTTTGCCAAACTGACTATAACATTGCTCACAAATCTGAAATTAGGTGTGCTAATTCAGATGGCCTTATCGTAGTTTAAGCTAGTAAGGAGTTATGTTCGTAGCGACGAATACCACTTTAACCATGAGTCAAGGTTAATAGAAGTGATTGCTTATTGTATGTATACTTACTCGACTTGTAACCTATTTGGCCAAAAATGCTTTTTTTTTTTTACCAAAAGCACTTTTGGCAAAAAATTGAGGTGTTTGGCCAAGCTTTTGGAAGGAAAAAAAGTGTTTTTGAGGAGAAGCAGAAGCAATTTTGGAGAAGCAGAATAAAGTAGTTTCTCTCTAAAAGCACTTTTTTGAGAATCAGTTTTTTAAAGCTTGGTAAATAATATATTTCTCAAAGGGCAATTGATTTGATAGTGTTATATTGAAAATATGGTCGCCGGAATATGTGTTTGGTAGTGTATGTCTTATATTTAAAAAAATATCTTAACTACAAGTAATTGTGCATAAACAGCCGTCTGCTCGAAAAAAATAGCGGATAAATAAAGGCAAATAATTTATTACAACAAGTTAAGATAAATTTAAGTGTATAAATGCTTATATTATCAGTGTTAGAATCTTTTCTCCATAAGGCATAGTATTACAAAATAGGTACTATAAGAAAAGAGAAAAGGGGGCAGGGGCAACCGGAGGGTAAGGGTAAGACGAAGTCAAAGTAATTTATAACGTTCCAATTAGGAAGGTGATATAAGGTATAGTTTATTTATTATTACTACTAACTTGTTGACTATTCAAGCTTAGCCTTCCCTATCAAAATAGCCGTTGGAGGTCATCTGCGTCAAACACGGGGGGTCCTCTGGTTTCCCAATGTGGACCAATTTAACTCTACTCTCACCTCTCTCTACTACTACTAATATTAACAAAGAAGCATGTAAAATAGTAAGAAAACTAGCCGTTAAGGAACCTTAATAATTTTTCTCAAGACTCGTTATTCTCTCTGCTCATTTTGTCTTCAACCTTAACCGTTGCTCCTTAAGATTCCCTCCATTTTCTCTATCTTCACTTACATCTTCACATGCTTTGTTTCAGTCTCTCTTTCTTCTCCTAGTATTTATCCCTTTCTTTCCCCTCCTTCTCTTCATTTAATTTTCTTCTCTTCTCTCAATACATTTCTTGAAAAAGTTCCATTCTTTTTTCTCCTTCTGTTTCTTCTTCTTATTGAAGATTCTGAACCTGTTCTAAGTTTATGGATAGGTGGAATACTTCACTGAGTAGATATTACAACTACCCTTTTCGATTCTTGCATTTTTATTCCATTTTTGTTGTCATTGTGTTTTCTTCCAATTTCACTATTATATCAGCTGGGAGGAGTTCAGATGGGGTTATTGTAACTCAAGCTGATTTTCAAGCACTTAAGGCCATTAAACACGAACTGATTGATTTTAGAGGAATCTTGAAAAGTTGGAATGACAGTGGTTTAGGAGCTTGTGGTGGTGGATGGATAGGTATAAAGTGTGTTAATGGACAAATTATAGCTATACAGTTGCCTTGGAAAGGATTAGGTGGAAGAATCTCTGAAAAAATTGGTCAATTACAAGCTCTTAGAAAGCTTAGTATTCATGACAATGTTATTGCTGGTCCTGTTCCAACTTCATTGAGTTTTCTTCCAAATCTTAGAGGTGTTTATCTTTTCAATAACCGGCTTTCGGGTTCAATCCCACCAACAATTGGAAGATCACCACTTCTTCAGACTCTTGATCTTAGCAACAATCAGCTCACTGGTACTATCCCTCCTAGTCTTGCGAATTCGACAAGGTTATACAGACTCAACTTGAGCTACAATGCACTTTCAGGTTCAATCCCAGTAAGTTTTACTCAATCCCCTTCTCTTACTTTTCTTGCACTTGAACATAACAATCTTTCTGGCTCTATTCCTGATACTTGGGGTAATGTTGTTGTCAACAATAAGTCTTATCAACTTCTGTATCTTACCCTTGATCACAATCTTTTATATGGGAATATTCCAGCGTCAATTAGCAAGTTAAGTATGCTTGAGGAGATTAATCTTAGTCATAACCAAATTAATGGGACTATTCCTGATGAATTAGGTGCACTTACTAGGCTTTCTGTTCTTGATTTATCTAAAAATTCCATAAATGGAACTATTCCTGTTAGTTTCTCCAATCTTTCAGCTCTTGTTACTATGAATTTAAAAAGCAATCTTTTGGATAACCAAATCCCAGATGTTATATATAGATTGCAAAGTCTTTCAGTGTTGGATTTGAGTGACAATAATTTCACTGGTCATATTCCAGCCACTATTGGGAATATTTCTAGGCTCAGCTCACTTGATTTATCTGAAAACAACTTCACTGGTGAAATCCCAAAGTCTCTTGTTTCGTTGGCGAATTTGACTAATTTTGATGTCTCTTACAACAATCTTTCTGGGGTTGTCCCATCTGTTCTTTCTAAGAAGTTCAATTCAAGTGCTTTTGTTGGAAATCTAGAGCTATGTGGATATAGTCCCTCAACTCCATGTGCTTCACCACCTCCTCAAACTCTTCCTTCTTCTCCTATTGGTGGGGTTGCCAAGCCTCGCCATCGCAAACTTAGTACTAAGGATATCATTCTCATAGCATCTGGAGCTCTTCTAGTTGTTCTACTTCTTTTGTGTTGCATGCTACTTTGCTGCTTGATTAGGAAAAAGGCAAATTCGAAGGCAAAAAATGGTAGTAAAGCCAGTGGCTTAGCTACCACAGGGAGAGGTGCAAAGCCGGTTCCAGCAGCAGCTGGTGTTGAAGTTGAATCAACTGGTGGAAAACTAGTCCATTTCGATGGACCATTCGTGTTCACAGCGGACGACTTGTTATGTGCCACTGCAGAGATAATGGGAAAGAGCACTTATGGAACAGCATATAAGGCTACATTAGAGGATGGTAATCAAGTTGCTGTGAAGAGGCTGCGCGAGAAGATCACAAAAGGGCAAAAAGAGTTTGAAGCTGAAGTTGCTGAATTAGGCAAGATTCGACACCCAAATATTTTGGCTCTTAGAGCCTATTACTTGGGACCTAAAGGAGAAAAGCTTCTTGTCTATGACTATATGTCTAATGGAAGTCTCTCATCCTTCCTCCATGGTACAGTTTCTACACTTCACTGCTTTTTTCGTGTATTAATTTCACGCGTGGTCGCTGAACCTCACATAGTATAATAGTAATGTGACTGAACATCTTTATTTGTGTTCTATATGCAGCTCGAGGTCCTGAGACAACAATAGACTGGCCTACAAGGATGAGGATTGCTATTGGTATAACAAAAGGCATCTGCTTTTTGCATACTAAAGAAAACATAATACATGGGAATCTTACATCAAGCAACATACTACTTGATGAGCAAAATAACCCAAAGATTGCAGATGTAGGCCTCTCCAGGCTTATGACAAGTGCTGGTAACACCAATGTAATTGCCACTGCAGGCACGTTAGGTTATCGTGCACCAGAGCTATCAAAGATCAAGAATGCAAGCCCGAAGACCGATGTCTATAGTGTTGGAATGATCATTTTGGAGCTCTTAACTGGAAAGTCACCTAGCGAGGCAACAGATGGACTCGATTTGCCACAGTGGGTAGCTTCCATTGTGAAAGAGGAGTGGACTAATGAAGTGTTTGATATTGAACTTATGAGGGATGCACCTAATATTGGTGATGAATTGCTTAATACATTGAAACTAGCTTTGCATTGTGTTGATCCAACGCCAACAGCTCGGCCTGAAGCTGAGCAAGTACTTCAGAAATTGGAGGAGATTAAACCAGAGCTGATGTTAACAGCAACCAGTTCTGGAGATGATGGCACAGCAGTTCAAGAAAAGAGTGAATAAAACTCGGTTGCTTTACAAGGTTGATTGCTTTAAAAGTGGAAAAACTTGAGCTTTTTACTTGATAGGTATTTATTTATTCTTTCATTTTTTGTGATATAGTGGAGTTGTTGTTTCCTATTAAGATCTATTAGTAAACTGTATATACGAGTTTGTGATTGCTGCATAGGTTCCATTGATGAAGAAAAACACATTTTGTTCAATTCACTTCATTCTTTGTAATGTAATGAAATAATAGTATCTATCTTTTTGATGAAATAAATGATAGCTGTTGTTGTGGTGTTTACATGTGACTATTCATTTCAAAAATTCATTCATCCAAAGACTAATACTCCCTCCGTTTCAATTTATGTGAACATATTTCTTTTTTGGTCCGTATCAAAAAGAATGATCCATTTCCTTATTTGTAAACAATTTACCTTTATGCAATGATTTATAGCCACACAAAATATATGTGCATCATTTTACACCACAAGTTCAAAAGTCTTCTCTCATTTCTTAAACTTCATGCCCAGTCAAATGGGTTCACATAAATTGAAACGGATGGATGGAGTATGTTGCTACATTTACTGCCATTCCATATCTTTTTTTAGGTACTATCTTGTTAAAGGTTCATATTATATCTTTTAAAGGTTTTTGCACATATCCCTTAAGACATAGGTATGATCGTCTTAATCATAGGAACAATTGTCTAAACCAACTTCTTGTTTTCTAAAACGTGAAATAAGAGAACAAACATCAATACAAAGTGATCTTCAATTAGTCAGCACAGAGAAACATCTCCATTTCAAACTTGCTGCTCCAAGTAAAGTAAACCCAACAAAATGCTTCTCGAAAAGCATGTTTAATTTCAGTAGCAGTTCTCTCTTTATAATGTTGCCCTTAAATATGACCTTCAACGTTTTGATCTTTATTAATGTATTGAGGAAAATTATATGCATAAATGAATGGTGACGTGTCA
Source organism: Nicotiana glauca (assembly GCA_026770625.1). Lineage (NCBI taxonomy): Eukaryota > Viridiplantae > Streptophyta > Magnoliopsida > Solanales > Solanaceae > Nicotiana > Nicotiana glauca. The sequence goes on from MU677284.1 coordinate 25,484, forward strand.
TGACACGTGGAATTAACAATAGGTCTAGGAATTATAGATTGGCACGTGGAATAGACCTTCAACATTTTGATCTTTATTAATGTATTGGGGAAAATTATATGCATAAATGAATGGTGACGTGTCATGACACGTGAAATAAACAATAGGTCTAGGAATTATAGATTGGCACGGACAAAAGAGGAGGTACGAGATACAAAAAAAGGTACGAGATAAGAGGCTCAGCAACCCCGTGCCTATTTAAGGTCAATTACATACGAGCAACGGGAAGAATAATGAATCGGGCTAAAGAAGAAGGCAGAAATACATCATTTCAAGAGTAATAAATGTTGGAACCGTTAAGTAATATTTTTATTCAATGTAATGATTATGTAACGTAGCATTTAATGCCATTAATTATTTATAATAGCCTCATTATGACTTAGATGTAACGGATATTCCTAAAGATTCCCAAAAGGATCTATAAAAGGGAAAATATGTAATCAATTGAGACACAAGTGACTATTAAAATACACTCTGATTTACTAGCTTACGCATTTAAGTATTACGAAATTCTCTTCTTTATTTTTTTTTCGATTATCAATAACCCGATTTTTTTAAATTCTAGGTTTGACTAAAAAAATCTATTTTTTGGTTAAACAAATTGGTTCCATTACCGGGAATCTGATAATCAACTCTATTTCTACTTGATTTACTTGTTCATATCAATCATGTCCAACAATAATGAAAACATCCAAATACATCCAGAAATTCAAACAATCCAACAACTTCAATGAGATTCTCCACGAGGCTCTCCACGAGGTTCTCCACGACGATCTCGTGAAGGCACCCCTGATGGATCTCATACAGATGGACAGTATCAATTTGACAATGTTGAAAACATGAATGAGGCATTGCAAAAAATAATTGTCTCTCAAGTCAGTAAAGCTTTTCAAGCTTTCGTTAGTCAGTTACCTGCTGCTCCACCCACACCAACTCCAAACAATAATACTTTAGACAATCCCCGTTCTGGATTGGTTAATTCAGGCAGTGGTGGAACTCCAAGTGAAACGCAAGAAGGAGACCTAGGCAATCCAGTTAATTCTGATTTACAAAATCTCGCACTAACCTTGCAGAAACAGCTTAAGGAGCAAAATGAACGCATAGAACAAATACCTGGGGTACCGTCGTGATCAAAGGAGTAGACATAGACAAATACTCTCAACAACCATGGAAGCCGAGTGCCGCCCCCTCCCAATTCCGAAGAAATTTAAAATGCCTGATATTCCAAAGTACGATGGAACATTAGACCCACGAGACCATGTCACTGCATTCACCACATGAGTCAAGGGGAATGACTTGACTAAGCAAGAAATTGAGTCGGTCTTGGTCAAAAAATTTGGTGAAACACTCACCAAAGGAGCGTTAACCTGGTATTCTCTTTTACCTGAAAATTCTATAAATTCTTTTGCTGAGCTTGCATATTTTTTTATTAAATCACATTCAGGAGCTCAAAAAGTTGAAAAGAGGATGGAAGACATCTTCAAAATCAAGCAAGGAAATTCCGAGTTACTGAGAGAGTTTGTAGACAGATTTCAACGGGAAAGAATGACGTTACCGCGAGTACCTGGCAACTGGGCAGCCACAACTTTTGCTAGTAATCTAAATGAGAAAAGTTCAGAAGCCACGAGGAGACTCAAAGAAAGCCTTCGAGAATTTCCAGCAACAACGTGGAATGACGTTTACAATAGATACAGTACAAAGATGAGGATTGAGGAAGATATCATCCTACGGCCTAAAACTGATGAGTAAACAAGTTCGAGACGTGTGGAAAATGAAAGGAGGTCCGGTAAGAATAGGTACGAACCTTACATGGGACCTGCAGGAAAAGACCCGAGGTCAAAACAAGAAAGGTACGATCACAAATCTAGACATCGGGAATCAAGTTCTTCTTCAAGATTTGAAAACGATCGAAGCACATGTGGACAATGGGATGAGGATGGTAGTTTAAAAGCAAGGTTTGGCGGTTACAATTTTAATGTAAGCACCTCCGAGCTCGTGCATGTTTTAAGAGGTATGGGGGATAAGGTACGGTGGCCAAAGGAGATGATATCAAACCCAAACAGACGAAACCCCGATCATTGGTGTGAATTCCATAACAATCACGGACAGAAGACTGCAGATTGCAGGTTTTTGCAAAGTGAGGTGGATCATTTGTTAAAGCAAGGATACCTCACTGAGTTATTCAGTGAGAAAGGTAAACAAGCATACATGAAAAATAGACAGGAGCCCCCGAAGCCACCCTCACCTAAACGGACAGTCAATGTTATAAGTGGAGGAGAAGATATCAACGGTATCTCATATACCGCAGCTAATAAAATATCCAAAATGACAATCACTCGTGGAAAACGATTACAACATGTGCTGGAAGAGGAGAATATCACATTCAATGATGTGGATGCAGAAGGCCTCCTGACTCCACATAACGATGCACTGGTAATATCCTTGCTCGTACATGATACTAACGTGAAACATATTTTGATTGATCCAGGCAGTTCAGTGAATATAATTTTGATACGAGTGTTGCGCGAGATGCGAGCTGAGGACAAATTGGTTCCAAAAGTGCATACCCTGTCAGGATTTGATAACTCTAATGTCATAACCAAAGGGGAAGCGATTCTTACCACGTTTGCAAAAGGTGTTGTCAAAGATACCAAGTTCCAGGTCGTATACATGGAAATGGCTTACAACATGATCCTTGGAAGTCCATGGATCCATGATATGGATGATGTACCTTCAACTTTACATCAAGTTATTAAATTCCCATCACCATGGGGGATTTGTCAAATTAGAGGTGATCAACAAACATCTAGGAGTATTAACTCCGTTGCAGATTCAACTGTTCAAAGTGAAGTCAAATAGCAATTACAGGATTCAGTTGAAGAAGGTATAATGCCAACCTTAACTGAGCAAGGAAAAACAGACGTGGATTCTAGGCCTGACACTATTCAAGAACCGGAGGAAAATGAGAACATTAAAACAACGATTGAAGAGTTGGAAGTGGTGGTTTTATTTAAACACTGGCCCGAGAGAAAGGTGTATATAGGAGCAAATCTCAGCCCGGAGGTAAAATGTAAGTTAATCGAATATTTAAAGGCTAACGCAGATTGTTTTGCTTGGTCCCATTCTGACATGACAGGGATACCGCCGGAGGTTATGACTCATAAATTGAATGAAGACCCATCATATCCCCCGGTCAAGCAAAAGAAACGAAAGCAATGAGCTTTCAAGAATCAGGTAATTCAAGAAGAAGTTCAGAAATTGCTCAAAATAGGTTCAATTCGTGAGGTAAAGTATCCTAACTGGTTGGCTAACACTGTTGTGGTTCCTAAGAAAAATGGTAAGTGGCGTGTTTGTGTGGATTACACGGATCTTAATAAAGCTTGTCCAAAAGACTCTTTTCCTTTACCACACATAGATCAATTAATAGATGGTACTGCAGGACATGAACTATTAAGTTTTTTAGATGCATACTCAGGTTATAACCAAATCAAAATGGATCCGGAAGATGAGGAAAAAATGCCTTTTATAACGGACAGGGGAACTTATTGTTATAAAGTAATGCCTTTTGGTCTTAAAAATGCAGGTGCGACGTATCGGAGGTTAGTTACTCAAATGTTTCAAGAGCATTTAGGTAAGACCATGGAAGTTTATATAGATGACATGTTAGTTAAGACTCAGCATTCAGAAAACCATATATCTCATCTATCTGAAACATTTAGAATTTTGCGAAAATATAATATGAAATTGAACCCAGAAAAATGTGCATTTGGTGTGGCATCGGGAAAATTTTTGGGTTTCCTTGTTTCTAACTGTGGCATTGAAGAAAACCCAGCCCAGATTAAAGCTATTGAAGAAATTCCTGATGTGCTTGCAAATAAAAAAGAAGTTCAAAGACTGACAGGAGGATCGCAGCCTTGGGGAGATTCATTTCAAAGTCATCAGAAAAGTGTTTCAAGTTTTTCTCAGCCCTTAAAAAGCAAGATCACTTTGAATGGAATGAAGAATGTCATCAAGCACTTAGAAACTTGAATACATATTTGGCAAATCCACCCCTGTTAGCAAAACCAAAGGCTGGTGAAAGGCTTTTCATCTACCTTGTTGTTTCAAAAGGTGCGGTAAGTGTTGTTTTGGTTCGAGAAGAACAAGGTAAACAATCTCCTATTTATTATGTTAGTAAATCTTTATTAGACGCAGAGACACGGTATCCACAATTAGAAAAACTAGCACTTGCTTTAATCATGGCATCTAGAAAATTGAGGTCGTATTTTCAGTGTCACCCAATTGTTGTAGTAACTGCATATCCCTTACGTAATATATTACATAAACATGAATTACCAGGAAGATTAGCTAAATGGTCTATAGAATTAAGCGAATATGAAATCACGTATCTACCTAGAACAGCAATAAAATCCCAAGTATTGGCAGATTTCGTGGCTGATTTTAGCCAAGGGATGCAATTAGAAGCTGAAAAAGAAGTTCAGGTACTTAACGGAGCAAATCCAGGAATATGGACTTTATTCACTGATGGATCGTCTAACGTTAAAGGTGCAGGGTTAGGAATTGTTTTAGTACCACCTACGGGGGAAACTATTAGGCAGGCTATTAAATGTCACTCCGTAACTAATAATGAAGCAGAGTATGAAGCTGTGATTGCAGGTCTGGAGTTGGAACGAGAACTTGGGATAAGTCAGGTGGTGTCAAAAGTGATTCTCAGCTCGTGGTTAATCAAATACTGGGGACTTACACAGCTAGGGAAGCAAGGATGCAACAATATTTGGAAAAGGTAAGGGAACTGATAAAGCAATTCCAGACTTGGAAGGTCATTCAGATATCAAGGGATGATAATGTTGAAGCTGATGCCTTAGCAAACCTTGCATCCGCAGCTGATATAGCAAACGATGTCGGCACCTCAATCATACATCTGTTTCATTCAGTTCTCGAACCTGATAAGAACGAGGTAAATTTTAATAATTTAACTTGGGATTGGTGAAATGAAATCGTTGCTTTTTTACAGTATGGTACCGTGCCTGATGACAAGAAAAAAGCATACGCACTTCGTAAAAAGGCAGCTTGTTACTGTTTAAACCAAGGTAACCTTTATCAAAAGATGTTTGGTGTCCCCTTAGCAAGATACCTTGGACCTTCTCAAACGGAATATGTAATGAGAGAAATACATGAAGGGCATTTTGGAAACCACGCAGGAGGAAGATCATTGGTAAGAACTCTGATCAGGGCAGGATATTACTGGCCCAAAATGGAAGAAGAAGCAGTGAGCTTTGTAGCTAAATGTGATAAATGCCAGAGATACGATAATAATATGCACCGACCTGCTGAGTTATTACATCCGGTTATTGCACCTTGGTCATTTATGAAATGGGGAATGGACATAGTGGGACCACAAGCTAAAGGATAGGTAAAATTCCTACTCGTACTTACTGACTATTTTACTAAATAGGTAGAGGCAGGAGCATTTAAACAGGTACGGGAAAAAGAAGTGAAGGGCTTCATTTGGCGTAACATCATCTGCCGGATTGGTGTACCAAAAAAAATTGTATGTGACAATGGTTCTCAATTTATCGGAGCTCAGGTCACGGAATTTTTTCAAAGTTGGTAAATAAAAAAAGATAACATCGACACCATACCATCTAGTAGGGAATGGACAGGCAGAATCATCAAACAAATCTATCATTAATAATTTAAAGAAGTGATTGGAGGAATCAAAGGGTAACTGGCCTGAAGTGTTACCTAGAGTTCTGTGGGCATATCGTACAACAACGAAAACAAGTACAGGTGAGACACCTTTTTCTTTGGTTTATCGGGCTGAGGCACTAATCCCAGTTGAGATAGGAGAACCAAGCATGATGTTCTCACAAGCAACGCAAAAATCCAATGACGAAGAGATGCAGGTCCATCTAGATTTACTAGAAGGCATAAGAGAAGCTGCGTTAATATGAATGGCCGCACAAAAGCAAGTGATCGAACGATATTACACCAGAAAAGTACATTTGCGATACTTCAAAATTGGGGACTTCGTGCTATAAAAGGTTTTCCAATCTACAAAGGCAGCCAACACGGGTAAACTAAGCCCAACTTGGGAAGGACCCTATAGAATTCATGGTATTGCAAGAAAAGGAGCATATGAGTTGGAGACAATGGACGGGAAGATACTTCCTTCGCATTGGAATGCAGTTCATTTGAAGAGATATTACTTCTAATGGAAAACGCATGGTCAGGTATCATTATGTTAGGTTTTATTTTTTGAATTATTAAAAATTTGACTAACAATTTTATATGATAGCCAAAACGCTTACCCGTGCTAAATGATGAGTCATGACCTGTAAGGCAAAATGGAATACACTAAAATTCCTGGCCTAGGGTTACAATAATTCTGATAGAAATATACACGGGTAAAACAGTCTTCATCTATAATCATACCCCCAAGTCTCGTACGTATTTCCTTTTCAGGTAAAGGAAACTATCAAGTGCTCGAGGCTTCATACTTCAACACTCAAACACTTGGGGGACTACATAGAATATACAGTCATATGTATATAAAAGACAAGAAGATTGAGTAAAATCAAGCCTTAGAGTAGTCAAGTACGGAGTGAAATTTAACGAGTCATGGCATTCATCATAGTATTCTTTCACATGAGAACAATGAAGTTACCTCTCAAACCCTTCCTAGTGTTTTGGAGCTAAGGGAGATCTACTGTACTTCATAAACAGTTAGGGTGTAGACTATATACTAAAACGGGTTCTAAGGAAAACACCTGTATCTATTGTTCTACTTTTTGTAAATTCGTTACAAGAAAAACAGCTACGAGAAAGTTATAGATGTAATTCAAATACATGTAAAGAATGATTCACGACTTGTCAAAGTTCAGAAATAAAAACTTGTTCAAGTTATTTCAGATAAATATGTGTGTTCCTATTTCTTGTATCGTATAATAAACACCATTATGAAGTTGAGACGTCTTCTTCATCAAGTGTTAAAATATAAAAGGGCCCTCTTTTATAAAACTCATGTCATTTAGTCATGAGGATAATGAAAGCATTTTCAAAAAATAAAAATGCAATCTATTCTTTAAGTCCTTAAAAATAAAAGGCATGAATAGAACAGATGGAGGTTTAAAGATAAACTTCTTAATATTTTAAAACTAAAGACCAAGTATAAAACTTAGTCGTCGAATTGTTCATACAAAAAACTGCCCCTTAAATAAAGCTTGGGGACTTAAACTCTTAAACTTCTTTAACTAATGGCCAGGAGTTTAAATTACAAAAAATTATCACAAAAAATCAAACACTTTGAACATGGATTTCCAGATCGGCACCTTCAAGAAGGCAAATTTCAAATTATAAAAACGATTTAAGAGGAAGGAATTGAGGTAAGATCATCAACGGGCTCAACTGTAATTGCATCATTGGCAGCTAAGGATTGATCTTCAGTCATGGTGGTGGCAGTACCCACGGGCAAAACCTCAGCTTGGCTAACAACAACAGGTGTGGATGAACTTAAGGAAAGTGCAACACCCGTGGCAACCTCAACAGACACGGGGACTTCAGATGCAGTAGACATGGGGACTTCAGAAGCTTCAACATAGGGAGTGTCAACCAAAGGAGTTTCAGTTAGGAGAGGACCAGTCTCGGGAGATGAGAAGTCTTGTGGCTGTTGTGTTCGCTCAATGGTTTCATCCACCTTAGCCAATTCATATTCAAGGTCAAAATTTTCTTGGCTCATCTCTACCAAGGTATCATGCCGAGATTTTAGAAAAGTCCAACTCACTTCAATATTGGTTGACTCCTCGAGAAGTTCATATTCTTTCTCCCAGGCAGTAACCTCACTCTTAAGCTCCTCATTCTTAAGCAAAATTGAATCATAAGATGATTGTAGTGAGGAGTGGGAATTTTCCAAGGCATGGATCTTGTCTGCAGAGGCTCGCAATTCTTCTTGTGCTCGAGAAAGCTCTTGTGCTACCTCTCCTGAATGCATTTCCTTTTGAGTCAACAGAGCTTTTAAGGCTCTATTCTCTTCAGTAACCTCGGAAAACCGCTTCACAAAGGAAGATTCAAGAAGTTTTTTTTCCTTCTTAGATTGGTCTGAAGCAGCCTTAAGCGTTGCCAATTCAGAGGTTAGAATTTGAACTTATTTTTCCAAGGAACTTTTTCCTTTCTCTAAAATTTCCATGTCAATCTGTAAACTATCAAACTGGCCCTTCTAATTTTTGGCCTCCAATTGAGAGTCACGAGCAGCTTCTTCCGCGTCATGAGCAGTTTTCTCTAGGTCACGAGCCAGTTTCTCTAAAAGAGGAACTCGGTTCATAAGCTCAGTACCAATGAGGTTGACCTGTTAATATATAAAAAAAAGATAAGGTTAAAGCTCTCAAAGCAAAAATTTTGATAAAATAAACTAAAGAATACCTTCAAACTGGCATGTACAATGTCATTCAAGAGAGTCATATTACTATGACTCTCAAGTTTAGCTTTCTCGATAGGGCCGATCAGATGTGCAAGCCAAGTGTCAGCTTGCCCAGACTTCCTCAAAAGGCTGCTATTAGCAGGAACTTCAATGATCACGCTCCTCATAATGGAATTTCTACTTGAGGAACCCACTTCTATGTGATGAACTATGGGAGGAGTGATTATTGAAGGAGGGGAAGTAGAGGTAGGCATGAAAGTAATAGATGAGGTAGGCAAAGAAACAATTACAGGAACGGTAGAGGTAAAAGAAGATAGGGGAAGTTCATCTAAAACCGGTCCTAAAGGGCCACTACTAAAACCACTGATAAAAAGCTGGTTTATTGAATCAAGAGTGTCAGACGGAGGAGAGGTGTCGTCATCAGGAATGATCACCTGAGATACAACAAGCTCGGAAAGAGGCAGGTAAACATCAATTTCATCTTTAGAGACAATACGTCTCCTCGCTCTTGGTCTCGTTATCAGGGAACCCTCACCTTCTCCTTCGGAATCATCCTCTAAGGTCGATTTTCTTTTCTCAGATCTCGGAGCTATATCTTGATCCGCAGATCCCAAGAATATATCTTGCTCACGAGATGCCAAAACAACCTCGGGAATAACTTTTCGAGAGGAAAAACCTAAAAAATAGAAGGTTAAAAGCCATGACAATGAGGATAATTAAACATGGGTAAGGTAAAAGACAAGAATTCTCACCATGAGTTTTTGGTTTCCAACCATAACGACTGGAGAGGTTTTTCCACGTTCTACCTTCCATGGGAGCAACTTTCAATAGCTTTTCTACCCAACCACAGATATTGGATACAGATTCAACAATACCCATGGTTGCTGAGAAGAAAGAGAAGCAAGATAATGAAAAATAAGTAAAGCTAAAGAGAAAAAGGCACGAGCGTATTTAATACTTACGTGTAAAGTTCCACTTTTCTGGGAAACAGATGTTCTTTTCACCAACTAAACCCATAGTAGGAGCAGCAACATACCGAGCATACCAGCCGCGGTCTTTATCATCTTCAAGATTCACCAAAACCCTTTTACTCCTAGCTGCTAAACTGAACACACCATTTCGAAAAAATCTAGGGGGATACAGGTGAATTAAGTGAGGGAAAGTAAATTCCACATCTGCTCTTTTAGCGAGATGCCTCAAGAAGGCAACAACTCGTCACACTATTGGTCCAATTTGACCCAAGCACATGTTAAAAAAATAACAAAAGTTTATAATTACCGGGTCAATGACCGGTTTAAACCCTAAAGTGAAAGGGTAGGTGTAAACAAAGGAATAACCTATCATATAAGAGGTAATTCTTTGGTTTGGATTAGGGATGATAATAGGAAAATCTTTAGCCCAATGACATTCCTTTCAAACTACGGGTGCTAAAACACTTGTAATTTGAGTGGGATAGGGATCAACACGGTCCAATGTGACAACTTGAGTTTTTAGGGATTCTCTATCGTGATAAAAGGAGAATTTAGTGGGGATTATTTCATCCACCAAGGGTTCACGCAGAGGCTCACAAGAATATTTATCTCGAGAAGAGCTCTTATGAGAGTGCGAACCCCTGGTTCCAGAAGAAGGGCCAGAACTAGAAGGGGGAGTTGAAGTGCTACCACGAACAGAACCTAAGTTGCATAATCTACCTCCTCTTCTATGCCTTATCGGAGCATTAGGGAAATTAGTCAGAATGGGAGTTTTTCTGGGGTTAGAACTTGAAGAATCCATGGATACGAATGTTGAAGCAAAGCAAGGAATAATTCGAAGGGTAAAAGTATTCAATACGATTTATGAAAAACAAGACAAAAAGAGGGGCTATATTTATACTACTGGGAAAAAGTACGATGATGAAGGAACCGCAATAATGATAACTGATACTTCATAAAAAGTCAAGCCGAAAAGAAAGCCTAAAAAAGTGATGCAAAATGGTGTAACCAATGGGAAAGTGACACATGTCTAGTGCATTAAAAGGAAGTGACAGTTGAAGCGTCAACTTTATCAGAGCATTAATGGTGACAAAATTTCTCCTTTAATGAATTCCACTTCCCAAATATCCAAATTGATGAATAAATGGAAAGTGGGGGGACTATCTGTATTGGGGAAAATTATATGCATAAATGAATGGTGACGTGTCATGACACGTGGAATAAATAATAGGTCTAGGAATTATATATTGGCACGGACAAAAGAGGAGGTACGAGATAAAAAGAGGTACGAGATAAGAGGCTCAGCAACCCCGTGCCTATTTAAGGTCAATTACATATGAGCAACGGGAAGAATAATGAACCGGGCTAAAGAAGAAGGCAGAAATACATCATTTCAAGAATAAATGCTGGAACCGTTAAGGAATATTTTTATTCAATATAATGATTATGTAACGTAGCATTTAATGCCATTAATTATTCATAATAGCCTCATTATGACTTAGATGTAACGAATATTCCTAAAGATTCCCAAACGGATCTATAAAAGGGGAAATATGTAATCAATTGAAACAAGTGAGTACTGAAATACACTTTGATTTACTAGCTTACACATTTGAGTATTACGAAATTTTCTTCTTTATTTATTTATTTTTTCAATTATCAGTCACCCGATTCTTCTAAATTCTAGATTTGACTAAAAAATTCTATTTTTTTTGTTAAACAATTAATGCCATAGCGATTAGAAGATTTGTTTCCAAGGTATACCAGTTTGGCTCCTACCTCTTTTAGGATACACCAACTAAGCTTAGTAGTTTTGGCCAGTATTTACAATGAAGCGCACCATCGAAATGCTTTGCTGCTTGAGCTAAGTGAAAGGAGTTATATCCTCTCTGTATATGGCCTATGCTAATTAGTCTCACTCAAATGAGTTGTGTTTCTTTCTCCGCTTGTTCTTTCATACGCATTACGCATTGAGGTTCTTTCATTCATCAATATTGGATAGGATGAGTCCTTTCATGCAAACAAAAATATCTTTTTGTGCCTCTATACGGTTAAAGGGTTTGCCCTTTTGTATGACTAATCGAGATCAGAACATGATGGGCTAAGGTTCAGCGTAGAGTTACATCAAACCATGATGCAAAGTTAAATTGCTGAGCTTGTGGACCTGAGACCGATTAAGATCAAGATCGACCAAGATCGAGACCGAGCAAGATAGAGATAGAGGGAAGCTTACCAAGCCAAATAATGAAAAACTGAAATATTCGCAATCCTGAGAGGATCACGGCGCGAATCCCGGCACGTATCAAGAAGAGGCCGATTAATTAGTTAATCATGGAATTTCTTACCGCATAAAGAATTTTATCTAGAGTAGGACTCCCCTATTATATAATGGGGGGTCTGATAATTTGTAAACCATATCATATTCACGCAATACTAAACAATATAGTGTCATTTTTTAGCTTTCATTATCTTGTTATTATACTCATAAGCCAATTGAAACATATTTGGTTCAAGGGTGACTGAACTCGAGGGCCAAGGCTGTTCAATTTGTGTGGTTTGCATTTATTCTTTCATCGTCAATTTCAATACGAATTTACTCTTCTTAATTTGTACCAAGTTATATCACGTGTCCTTAATACCGCGTATAAATTCAATTGTTATCCAATTTTAGGGTAAACAGTTTGGCGCCCACCGTGGGGCTAAGGATAATAATGATTACCTGGTACAAACTTTCGTGACACACACTATTTTACACTTGTTCTTTGAAGTATCTTTGAGTTAGTAGTATATATTCGGAGTGAGTACGTGAAGTATCTAGATTGCACTTCTACAAATAGGGTTTTGTTTTTTACTTCTAAAATTAACTAAGGATTGCAAATCTAAAGGTATAAAACTAGAGATTATTGTTTCTGAATGTTTTTCAAAGATATAAAAAGGCCTAGGGTTGTGACCATGACCTAGGTATTTGCCTAATGGAATAAAGACTTTTATGCTCGTTTTATTGACTAGGGTGTATTGTATAGCTCACAACACTACGTTGCTCACTCAATACCTCTCGGCCAGATAGTGATTTTGCCTGATTTGACTTTCTTAAGTCCAAATGGGTATCTACCAAAACGGTTGATAAGAGCTCAAGTCGGGTTGTTACTATCTCTAGGTTGAACCTTTTAATTGGGTCAATCAATCTCTTAATTGACCCAATTCCTAGTTAGGTAAGTTAACTTAGACTAGTTCCCTCTTTCTCAAGAAGAGACTAAGTTAAATAGGTATGAATCAATATTTGCAACCATTAGTTCTCCAGTTGAAGCATTAACCAAGCTAAATAACAAACACACATTCATAAACAAGCATAAAATTAATGACACATAAGGTTTACACACTAGGGTTGGGTCACAACCCTAGTAAAAATCTAGCTAGTCACAATAGGCGTAGAAGAAAACAAAGAAGAAAAGATAATAAAACTCATATCGAAAAATTAAAATATAAAAATCTAATATTAAATCACCAAAATAAGCCAAAGTTTTCTAAAGAAGCAAAAAGAAATGGCTACAACATTTTGACTATTCAAAACATGACCTAATTTTGTGAAAGTCTTCTATTTAAACAAAGCTAAAAATTTCGGGCAAAGATGTCCATCGGGAGGTTCTACGATCGTACAATCCCACGTGCAGTCCGCAGAATTCTTCATCTTGCATGAATTGGGGTTCTTCGGCTGCACATTTTTTGATTGTGGCCGCGAGACATCATTTTCTGCTGTCCGTAGATTTTCCACTGCGGCCGCAATTTGGTCTTCTGCGGTCCGCACCTATACTTCTGCGGCCGCAAGGCACTTTTTGTGCGGTTCGCAATCTTGAGGGACTTGGAACTTGGAAATTTGCACACTCTCTGAACTTTGTTCCTAGCCCAGCTTTTAAGGCCGCACAATTCTTGTACAGTCCACAATTTGCTAGAAAGTCTGATGGGATTTTCTTCATCATCTGCAGTCGCAGATGCAATTCTGCGGTCCGCACTCTATAGCTTTTGTGCCTTTTATTGCCTTGAGTTTAGATTACTCCTTTTTAGTCGGATTTCATCTCAGGAGTCCAACTTCCAACATTCCTGCGATTTACCATATTTCATCAGTTTCAGGAACACAATTCTATGCATTTAGATTAAAACAAAAGCTAAAAGGCACTAATAAATAAAAATCTCCACTTATCAGAACCAAATCTCCAACATCCGAAATTTCTTATAAGATATGATTCTCGCATTTATACATTGTATAGGTCTAATCGAGCTGCATCAAGTCGTAACCATATTCTAAGATTTAATCATACGATATACCACATAACTTATGTATTCATAGTAATAATTTTCGACCATAATAGATGCTCATTACTAAACCTGGTACCGGTAAACAACCTCATATTAGATAAAATCTTGTTCCAAACCCTCATAATACTGCTAATGATATAAGGAACATGTAGAGAATTGTAACCACTCACCCAGTCAACAAGTTGTGGACTTCTCTCTCCTGACAAGAACCATGCCAAACTCTAAGCTAATTAACGACTTTCTTATCCAAAGACACCTTATCCAAATCCGATCGCACTAATTCTAGGTCCAATAGTCTCATCTCATCTAGTACAGTCTATTCGACCATCAAGCCACACTAAATTCCACCTAGTCATATACAATGTAATTTGTACCCAACAAGCAACAACTCGAATATAACTAAAGATAAAAAGAAAACCAAATGAGAGGACTATCCAGTAAGTCCAACAGTTATAACCCTCATGGTACCATACTATGAATACATCCCACCAGGGAGAAGCAAAACACATGAAATTAACCACAAAAAATCTTATTTGAACATAACTCTACTGTGGCACGTAGCCCGGTCCAAACATACCGATCCACATGGAATACACATCGAGCCATAATGCTCAGAATCAACAACCACATGTATATCAACAACAAACACGCAAACTACATGACCATAACTATAGAGAAACGGATATCATGTCATAACACCAACAGGAAACGCATGACTAAGGTGCAATAAGTAACTCAACACCCCAAGAGACACCTCGCTCCAAATCTCACCACCAGTACTGAACAGAACCGCACCATACATGTGAATAGCCAACCAGTATCATAACCCGTCGTAGCATAAGTTTGTAACATATGAAACAAATCAGGATACAGATAACATCATATCCGCCCGATGATACACCCATAGTAACTGATGCGCAAGAGTGAGAAAACTCGATCCGATGTCGGATACACATTCTTGTTAGGCCTACCAATGGGCCCCCAAATCAATCTGGACCGTCCTAAAATAGCGAAATAACCATCCAAAGTTCATAGTAACCTATCAGTAACACACACCATTAGCCGTCTAACCCCTAACATATCTTCACAGTCCACAACCAAGGAATAGTCTGCCTCAGAGAACATCCAACCTCTAAATCTCAAGAATACAAGAATCTCCACATCCGATCCCAACTCCACTACTAAAGAACTAACATGTGAAGACCCGACCCGTCGTCTTATGAGTTACCACCTCGTTTCCCCCACAATATTCTTCTCTATGTTTCAATATCAGTATTTGAGGTGATCGGGTAGAATTGGATTGGTTTTAGATGGAAATGAGGCACTTAACCTCTTAAAGAGAAGCTTGTTTTGAAAAAGTCAACCGCAAGTTGACTATTTAGTTAGTGGGCTAGAATATGAATTCCGGTGATTTGGTTAGTTTCGGGGATGATTTGTGACTTAGGACCGCGATCGGAATTGAATTTGGAGGTCCGGTGTAGAGTTAGGCTTGAATTGGCGATGTTTGAATTTTGGCGAATTCCGGTTGATAGGTGAGATTTTGAACCAAGGGTCGGAATGGAATTCCGAGAGTTGATGTAGCATCGTTAGGTGATTTTGGATATGTGTGAAAAATTTCAGGTCATTCGGACATCGTTTGGTTGGGTTTTTGATCGAATGCGAGTTTCGGAAGTTTTGGTTGAACTTAGACTTTGATTCGAGGAAATTTGATGGTTTAGTGTTGTTGGATGTGTTTTTATGATTGGAACAAGTTTGTATAATATTTTAGGAGGTGTTGGAATTTTTTGGTTGAGGTCCCGGGGGCCTCGGGGTGATTTCGGATGGCTAACGGGAACTTTTGAAGTTGGAAAATTTCATAATAGACGAAATTGTAAATGAGTGTGCACAAGACCTTACTTTAAACGATCATATCTCCCGTTATATAAGAATTTGTGTGACCCATAACCTATCCAATTAAAGCCCTTTTAGTCTAGTTTCCAACGCATCAAACCGTGCGTCATTTGGAGGTGTATACAGGATGTTATGACCATTTCACTGGTCAGGTGTCAGAGCGCGCGAACAAACGCGCGAACTATGCAAAAGTTCGCGCGCCTGGAGAATTTTAAGTACCTAAGGACGGGAAATGACAGAACTTGAGTC
>MU677291.1:806-12585 GCA_026770625.1 Nicotiana glauca
CTTTAGGATTTCTTCTTCTCTTTTCCTTTTATCATTGGTATTTTGCGAGTTGTATCATTGGTATCAGAGCTTCCCATCCTTGGATCTGTGACTATGGGCGATCACAACACTAGTTTCTTCAAAGGTATCATGTTTTTATTAACAAATTTTCGGCGGTGACCTTAATCTCCGGCGGAAACAAAAGTTTCCGTTGTTAACCAAATCGAAAAGCATTCTCTCTATGCATTCCTTTGAATTTTCTTTCTGTCTCTAAATATCCAATTTGCATCTTGGCTTGAATCTTGAATAGTTTTGATATTTTGGGCATTTGAGTCGTATACATTGATTTCCTTTTGGGATTAACTGTACTTCAGGTCTTTTATCCTCGTAACAAAACATAGTTAAAAAAATGAGCCTGAAAAATATGCTGCACTTTCTGGAATTCCCAATATGTAAAGGATTAATAACTTGCAATACTCATGATAGGAAACATATAATTATAAACATGATAGAGACACTGATTTGCTTTCTTCATTTACTTTAAGTATTCCAGAAAATAGCTTAGCAGTAAAGATGAGACATATAATTATTATAATTATATATTTTTGTAGTTTTGTTTTATTATCATCAAAACATAATATTCTAACTTATGATTTATCTTTTTTTTTTAGGTTCAAGTGCAATCATACCCCGTGCTCCTAAAGTATGCTCTCATATTTGAGAACATTTTGAGGTGAAAGAAGATAACGAAGAAGTTCGCAAAGATGAGTGCAAGTATTTTGGTCGAGTCTATAATGTTCATATAAAGAGGGATGGCACATATAGTTTAAGAAATCATATTAAAGTGGATGTTCACTATAAAACCTGTTGAAGGATGGCTTCATTCAACTTCAAGAAGGAATGACTTCTATAGCGTTAGAAAAGTAAATTGACGTGAGAGGACTTAGATTTTTTGTTTTGACTTAGATATAAGTTGCTAATATTCTTTGGTGAAGTGAAAGTTTCATCCTTCAATAGTTCAGGTGTTTCCTCCGTTTTTGAATGCCAAAGTAGATGATCTCTATTTTTTCTGCCATATCTCACTTTGAGATTACGAGTAATTATTAAGATGAAAGGATTTTAACTTATACTTGGTGAAATACTTAATGAATTGTGAATTCACTGAATAAGTGAATTGTGAATTCAGTGAATTGTGCACGGAGAGGACTGTCGGGCGTCATAAGTTTATTTAGCGATTATTAAATCGAAACCGTACAAAACCAAAATAAAAAAATACCGAAATAATTTGGTACGGTATTTGGTATACACAATTGATAAATCGAATACCGAACCGAAATTCTTAGATACTGAATCGAAATACCGAATGCCCACCCCTACTTTGTAGTATCTTCTCTACCGACTTTGTTGAGGGAGTCTACGAGGTTGATTGAGACGTCTGCTATCATCTTCAACCTTTCTTCTTTTTCGGCCATTGTTGGTTTCTTTGGAATATGAAGAGCAGTGGTTGTTGTTCTTGAGATCCTAGGTGTGAACTATGATTTCGATTATCGAAATCCCCACAAACGGCGCCAAATTGTTTGACTCAAAAGTTGTGTAATACTTTTTAAGCAAATCAATCAAAAGAGATGAAGAGGTAAATCGTAACCGAAAATAATAAACCCTAGAATCAATTTGATGATCGGATTAACGACAATCGTAGATGAGATGAAAGCAGGGATATATAGATAGAGAGAGAGAACTTGTCTATCAAGTAAGATCTGCCTTTACATAGCTCGGATTCCGGTCTAAGTGTAAAAAGACAGAACTAAAGTGTGTCACATGGAGGGACGACGAGATTACGAGGTCGTTGCTCTTGCTATCCTTAGGTCGTCCTGTCGCCACGACTCGTGCACAATCAACAGTTGGTCGTGATGGCTTGGGGACGTGATCGGTCAAATTCGACCCATACAAGTTGTATTATGTATTTTAGTTGGAGGAAAAATATTTAATTGAGTTGGACCGGTAGCCATGCATTTGAAAATGCAACTAAACTCTAATAACGGGGCCTAAAAGCGGCTACACCAACCAATTTTCCATTTGGACTCTACTATTTGAATGGATCAACCTCAGTGAAGCCTACATTCCTTTTAACTGGGCCGAAATAAACACTAGACCCAAACCCAAACCTGCGTCCAATCTGATTCAGATTGAGACCTCAAATTAATTCCCACACTCAGCCGCTTCCCTCCTCCCCTTTCTCTTTCTGCACGCACCATATTCTGCTCTCTCTCTCTTTAATAAAGAAAATCAAATTAAAGCGTATGTTCTTCTTCCTCTCTGCATATTTATCCCAAGTCTGTCTCTAATTCGTGAATGTGTTCTAGTTTTCGTTTTAGCAAATATCAATTTTATTAAAATTTAACTGATTAAGTACAAACGTCTTTCTTGAGTCACGCTGTGGGTGCTCACAGCTACTAACCTGTACTTTTTTTTTCATGCTTAGTGAAGCTCATAGGTCGTATATTATTAATATTTTTTTTTCTCTTTCAGAGACCATTAGTAATGGGTAAGAAAAAGCAAAAGATTGTGCTACCGCCGGAGCTGCCACCTGAAATTCCTGATGAGGCAGTTGAAGTATCAGATGAGGACGTGGCTTTCGTTGCGGAAAATCGAGAATATACTGGCTTCTTGTCCAATCTGGATACTAAGTCAATTAATAAGTAAGCAATTACTGACTTGTATATGCGTTTATTTTTCACTATTTTCTGGAATTAATGCACATACAGGAGTTGCTAATCACTCATTTTTCCTGTAAAAAGTGAGAATTTGTATATTGTAAGATTGGATATGGTTTAATGTGTTAATTTTGGCTTATTTGTCTGGAAATTGATGCATAAATGAGTTTAAGTTTGGATATGATATGAATGTGGTATAAAGCTGTTCTTTTTTGCTTGGATAATGTTCACCCAAAAGTTTACTTATCTGAAAGCAAGAAAAGATGAGCTCTTGCAGAGGGGAATATACTGTTTTAATTATCTATATGCGGGAGACTAATATTTGAAATTAAACCTGGTATTAGTTCTTTCTGACAAAGTGGTTTTTCCACTAAGGTCACTTATGATTAAATGTCAACTTTCGTAAGGAAGAAGAAAAATCATGGAAAGACGAAGTTAAAATGCCTAGAAGGGAAAGGAAACTTATGCATTGTACTGTGTATAGCTGTGTTTCATTTGACACTTCCACATGTTAATGTGCTATATGGAGTACAGCAGAGCTTCAACTATCTATGCCTTATATGATGTTTGGCTCACAGGAGACTTTTTTTGTTCGAATATGCAAAATTAACTTTAGCTTCCAGAGTTTGGCACTTTGTTCAGAAGTCAGTTAGTTGGAGCAGCTTTCTAAAATCTTCAGAGCTGAATTAAGCTGTTTTAATGCGTTATCCTAGTTGGGTAACTTGTCAATGACCCATAGTTGAACAATTTGAGAAGTTCACCAAAGCTTGGAATTTTCTTAAGCTCTGGTAAATTGTAATCTTCTCACAGTATCCTGGATAGTTGAGCAGTTCTTCCAGATACTCCTGTAGTTACGCTGTTACGGTTACTTTCATTATGTTAAAAATCGTGATAGTGATTGCCCTTGTTTTTTCTGTTTCTGTCTGCTTAAATGTGGTTATCCTTCAGGTTCAGAATTTCTGTTTTGATGAATCAAATATCAACATCATCAGTCATTTCTTCTTTTTTCTCAAATAATATTCTGACTCTTAAAAAGTATCAAGGAACTTTTATGTTTCTTGTTAGATCTCTAAGTTCTCCCTTCGCATTTGGACACCTGATACAACTTTGGCGTACATTTTAGATGGAACCTCTTTTTGTTAGTTTCTTATTTCCTTTTACCCTCTTGTGCAAGTCTATTAACTTTCTAAGTTGATGTCTTCTCCTCTTATAACTGATATTATTATTGTAATTGGAAAGGCATGTTACTCGTGTTGCTGATGTGAAAGAAGATGATCTCGAGTCTCTGTATGAAAAACGAATAAGGAAGAGGTCACTTGATAAAGAAGCAGAGGAACAGGGGCTAGAGGTGGATCCTGTGGATGCTCTTCCTGTGAAAACATTGGATGGAAAACTTTATTACCGGACAGGTACTGAAACCTCTTGTTCATTCATCATCACCTGGTATTTGTATCTGTGCTAATCGTTAATTGGGTCTTAATTTCATATTGTACAGCGCCAAAGGCTACACAAAAATCTAAAAGCGAAGATAAAGATGAAGCTAATGCTGACAAAGATGGTGGTACTGATGCAAGTGTGGTGAGGTTGACTAAAGCAGAGAAGCGGGCAAAATTGAAGAAAATGAGGAAAGAGGCAAAGAAACAGGCAAAAGAGGGGGCCGAAGTAGAGGAAATTGAGAAAATACCTCAAGCTGAAGTCTTGGTATGTGCATTATCTGCAGCATTAGATATCCAAAAAGATATGCTGTAGTGGTAGGATCTATATCCTAAATTATATTTGAATTGGAGATGACAGTGCAAAGAGGGGAAAAAGGCACTTGAACTTTAGAAAAGAGTAAATGTGATAGAGAGTGGGGTATTGACACAAGTTCATGCTGGTTCCCCTTGTTGCACTGCCACTATACTGTTAATGGTGGAGTTACTACCTTCTTCAGTGCTTCATGTTTTCCTAATTTTTGGTGGAGGAGGAATCTTAAAGCACTTGGATTGGTCTGATCTTTGTAAGAAGTGTTTTGGCGTGATTTTTATGCTATGCATTTCCATGTCAGATTATTCTGGAAAAATAATACTCCCCTGACCCAATAGTCAGGATGACCAATTGTCTTTGGCTGTTCCAAACGTACTTTCAATCCTCTTTCAAATCAATAAATTAACCAGTACTATTAAAAGTCATCGTTAAGCAATGGAGCAATGCAAGGCGAGGTTTTATCACATTAAGCGATGCGAAGCGATGGGTTATTGCCTCATGGAAGAAGCTATATGTTTTAGATGTAAGCTGCAAAGTGAACCTGCAAGAAGTGGTTGATTGTTTGAATCTAATTTCAAAAGATAAAACGAGGAAACATAGGAATTTCTCTGCTCCTTGTGAATCACGTTTTTCTTCTTATTTCTCTATTCAACTCTCTTAGTTCACTTACTACAACAAAAATAGAAAACTGAATGCTAATAATTCTTCTCTACAACAGCAACAATCCAGTGGAATCCCACAAGTTGGGTCTGAGAGGGTAATGTGTAAGCAGACTTACCCCTATCCTGTGAGGTAGAGAGACTGTTTCTGAAAAGTAATTCTTTTCTATGGTTGGTTAATTGAAAAGTAACTTTGCAATTGAATTTGTCATTCTGTGGTCTTGTTGAAGTATATTCTAGTGATGCTTACTTCGGATTCTGGGATTAACATTGTTATTACTGTATACTGGTTGCTTAAATTTGTAGAACTATAGTCAGACAAAAGAGGACACTTAAATTTGGATACCAGTATATTGATTTATACATCCGTGGTGTTAGGACGAGGTGAGAAAAGATATGACAGCAGAAGAGGACAATGAAAAAAAGAAGTTTAGACTAGCTGAGCTGGGAACTGCACTGCTTACAGATCCTGAATTAAACATC
The DNA here is from genome assembly GCA_026770625.1 of Nicotiana glauca. Taxonomy (NCBI): domain Eukaryota; kingdom Viridiplantae; phylum Streptophyta; class Magnoliopsida; order Solanales; family Solanaceae; genus Nicotiana; species Nicotiana glauca. The sequence goes on from MU677291.1 coordinate 6,388, forward strand.
AAATCACTCAAGGAGATGCTGGAGATTTCTAAAGATGGTGATCATGATATAGTGGTACTTGCCCTTAAGTCTTTGTTGGCTGTTTTCAGAGATATCATTCCTGGGTGAGAAGTTTGCAACAGTTCATTGGCTGTTTGTAGTTTGCTTCTCCTAGTTTTATTTCTTTTATTAACTTTATAACTATGTAACAATAAACTTTTATTTTCAATATGGGCTCCAGGTATCGCATCCGGCTGCCAACTGAAAAGGAGCAGGAGATGAAAGTTTCAAAGGCTATTAAGAAAATGCGGTTCTATGAATCTACCCTCTTATCTGCATATAAGGTTGATTTGTGCATATAAGGTTGATTTGTGGATCAACATCTCAATAATAATTGATTCTACATATGAATTCAATATAGCTGCTAGCGCATACTATCATGACATGGTTTACCACTAAGTTTTGTTCCATTTCTTTGCTTGCAAATTATTGTGCCACCTTTGTTTTGGTGCACTTTGTTAACAGACTTTTTGACCTTTTGCTTTGTGGATAGGAAAATATGAATCAGGCCATAGAAATTGTATTTTGTTTGGAATAACAGGAATATGGTCTAGTTGTTCTTGTTTCTGGTGTTACATGATAGCATTGTACTTTATGCAGATAAACGGGCTAGGACTGCAGTTATACTTATGTATTCCTCCAGATGTTGGGTTGAATTATTGAATTCCCCTTGCATAGCAATAATTTTACATATTTCAGTTTATTATTACTTAATTGAATAAACACTAGACAGATTATTCTTTATCCAGGCATCGTATAAATTATCTTAGCTGTGGGATATTAAATACAAAGAATTAAAATAAATCAATCACTTGAAAATAAGTAAATAGGTTCGATGAGTGTAAGGGCTAGCTAGACCTACCTGCTATGTTAAGTATTTTCATGCACTAAAGCCTTTTATAAAATAAATAGAGGTAAAAAATTAAGAATCTTTTGACTTTGGAAAGGAGGTCAATCAAATGGGTATAATCTAAGTTATTATGGATGAATGTACCTTTTCTCAAAAGAACTTCTTGATATATCTCGTAACAGCAAGATAAGTAGCTGATACGAAGAAAATTCAAAATTTGAAGTAACATAGAATGTGGCTTCTTGTTTTTTTTCTTTCTTTTTTTCTTCTTCTTATTTTTAAAAGATCTTAGAAACTTAACTTGCATCCTTAGAAATGTTACTCATGATTGTTGGATTGCAAAATCAAATATAATTCTAGTCTTTGAACATTTGACAATATTCTGTGTCAGATATTTTTGCTGATTACTCCTTTTCCTGTTTGTGTATTGACAGGCTTATATACAGAAGCTGATAGCTCTAGAAAAGCAGGCTGTATACAAACGAGTCGCAGTTCGCTGCATTTGTACTTTACTCGAGGCAGTTCCACACTTCAATTTCCGAGAAAGTTTGTTAGCTGCTGTCATAAGAAACATAAGCTCTGAGGATGATGTATCGAGGTAATTATGCTTACTGCTCTTTCGGTTCCTTCAGCTTTTCCACTTTCCTTTATTTGGAGCTGGTTGAAGGAACTTCCATCTTCTTATATCATTTGTTGCCTATGCCCTATCATTTGTTTCCCTCCATCAATCCTTTGTTAAGTTGTCCTACAATCCTGTTCTAGTGGCAGGAAATCCACAGTTCTCACAACGAGTCTAATGTGAACTTTCTTCATCAAGTTGCTTTGGAATTATAGATGATGCAAGAGAAGTATCTACATATTTGGTTTCTGTTCTGATGTCATTGCAGCAAAATTAAGCTTTAAAATAGTCTACAACTACAAGCATGACTTTCATGGAAAGCCTGGTATTGAAGTGCTTAAGAGTTTGGCTGAATAAAATACGTAGCTTTAACGTGCAATGAGGTTTTGCAGAGTAAACCTAAAAATCAGGTCTCAATTTGGTTAGTTGGAGGATTGAGAGACCCCATAAAACTGAAATGCACTTCTTTTTGATAATCGAGAAATCTCTGAGGGTCAGTAACCCACGGTTCAAAATGCAGTGGGTAATGCGGTCAGTAACCCACGGTTCAAAATGCAGTGGGTAATGGGCCCTTCCCTCTACCCTTCTCCACTTAAATACCAGGTTTTTGTCTAGGGCAGTGTTTGAACCCGTAACATGCGCCTAACCCACACGTCATGTACTGTGCTCTTACCACTAAATCAATGCCTTGGGAGAAAGCATAGCAGTGCACCTTTTTGTAGACCTAAGCTATATTTAAACTATTTGTTGAATCATTTAAGGATTTGAAGTGATAGAATGTTTGAAAGGGGGCTTCTGTGAAAGTGTTTGGGGATTTCAAAGGGCTTCTCACCAGTTAATCAACTAGCACCATTGTTTACTTTAGTGCTTTCAGTTCGTCCAATATCTTATGTCTAATCTATTTTCCCGTTTTAAGTGATGTAATTTGACTAGGCATGGATATTAGGAATAGTTGAGATGCTTAATTTTAAATTATGGAGCTGACTCTTTACTTATGTTATATTGAATCCCCGTCCCCCTTTTCGCTAAAATTAATTTTAAAAGTTTTGATAGTAGGAGAAGAAGTTTCCATTTGGAAAAAGTCTTTTGGACAAACTTAAAAGGAAGTAAGGCACTTAAATTGATTGAGAGTTGGCATACCTAAACTGATAAGAGCTTTAATTGAGTTGTAAGCAGTCCAAGGCAGGAGAAATTATGATATACATTTGTATTTTGTAAACCATGTATGAGAATATTAGGTGTTGGAAAGGAGTGAAAAAATTAGCATACGAGTAGTTATGATGTGAGCCTATGTTGCGGGAACTCTCCAAAATGCTGCCGCACCTGGCGACATTTTCGGACAGTCCAAGCAACATAAATGTGGGCTGTTTCAGATGAGGATCTAAGACACTGCACTTTATGGGCAGGATTCGTTGACTTCGGCTTTTAATGTATAACTTCTTTGACGAGGAAGTTCAGCTCGTATTGATATTCATATCATCTGTAATGTGCTATGAATATTTGTCTTATATTGCTTCTCGCCTTATTCAAAACTTGAATGTTATATGTGGTTTAAAGATCTACTAAATTGCTTCTATTGGCAAAAACTTGGAAATTTACCATACAGTTCAGTGCTTCAAAAATTCAAAAGCCTCCTTCCTCGAGGAAAAGCAAACACCAAAACCATGCACTTCAAAGTTTTGAGACGTGTTGCGTTGTTATGTAGACTAGTCCTGTCTCTACACACGTGCGTGCTAATTGTGAACAGAATATTCAAATAAAAGGAATTGAGCCTCCAGGTTATGATGCTTTTTTTTTCAATTAGCAATTATGTTCTCTCAAGTTTGTCAATCTACTGCTTGTTGACAGGAAACTTTGCTGTTCTACTGTTAAGTCACTTTTCAGCAATGAGGGGAAGCATGGTGGTGAGGTAACTGTGGAGGCTGTTCAAATGATCGCAGACCTTGTTAAAGATCATGATTGTCAACTACATCCTGATTCCATTGAGGTCTGCAACTTTAATTCCAATACAATGGCTCTAGGCTTTTTTCGTAGATTGTTTATGATGTCATCTTGAATTTGAAGCACATTCCTGGTATTGGGCCAAAAAGGACGAATTTCAATGTCGATGTGATGACTGTGTCAAACATTTGGAAAGATAATGGTGTTCTTTCAAAATGTTGCTAGTCAACTTATGACACTAACACTCTCAGCAATGTTCATTCATGTATCTGGAAGTCTTGCTTAATTTTAGTTGGCATTTAACCTTAAAGATATAGTTTTTGATTTAGCATTGGGAAAACTTATTATTTTATGACATGATTTTGTGATGCTCAGGTGTTTATGTCTCTGACATTTGATGAGGATCTTGGGAAGCGTGAAGCTCGAGATGCTGATAATAAATTTAAAAGCAAAAATGCAAAAAGAAAGAACCTTAAGGAGCTGAAAGAATCAGTTGCCAACGAGAAAAAGAAAGCACGGAAAGAGATGATGTCAAAGACACGAGAAGAGGTATTATTTTGCCAACATAATCTGTTATTTGGCAACTATAACTTCATTTGCACATCTTCATGTTTTACAGGTCACTGCAGAATTGAAGGCTGCTTCATTAACTACCGATATCACTGAAAGGAGAAGGATGCAGTCTGATGCATTATCAGCTGTCTTTCAGACGTTCTTTCGTGTCCTAAAGCATGCATTAAGGCCTCGGTATGTTCATTTTGCTGATGATATAAATGGAGCATGTCAAATAATGAATTCACTTACCATGAACCCACCAGATATGAACTTGAACCACATCATATAACTAGTTCCCCTGTGAGAAAATACCAGGACTCCACCTTTTTAAGTGCTACCTGGCGTTTATTATTATTTTGATGAAGTTGGTAATTTTATTGATTTAATGAGAAATCCCCTCATACAAGGTGTATAGGAAAGTGGATAATCTCACACAAAAACATGATCCTTTACAGGGAGCTATCTAGCTTTTATATAAAAAAGAAGAAAGACAAATGAAATCCTAGGAGAAAAGAACACATGACTGTCAAACCAGTCATTCATGTCCTTTCTCTATGCAAAACTATAACTAGCCATTAATGGTATACAAAGAAGAGGACGAATCAACTTTGCAGTAAAGGCCATTTTATGAAACCAGAAGAGATATCTGAAGAAGATGAATAGGAGGAAGAAAGAAGGCCACCTTCCATTTTCTTTCTAATTTTAATTGATTTACTTGTAAAAGAAAATAAAGAAGAAGACAGGTCCTGGTAGTTTTTTGGAGGATTCAGTCTCCATCTTTTTGAAATTTTTACTAATCCATCTGAAATTGGGAATGATTCTGTTATAGAATCTTTATTTGTTATATGAATACATCTGCCATTCTGCTTTTTCTTTCTATCAAGAATAGTTCATGAGTCCCAAGCCATTATTATGCTTTCACGGATGCATTTCCGTTGTCTTGATTTCAAATTAATTTTGGTTACTGATATCGATATGTTTCTAGCATATTTGGTTTCCCTTTGTGTTCTCAGATAGTTATGCATTTTCTATTATATTGCAAATTCTTCATATGATTGTGATATTTCCTTTAGTTGTCTGCGTATTGTATCTGGAGGTTAAATGAAAACAAAGACTATGATCTATATCCATGATGGGGGAAAAGGGGAAAGCTACAGAAGTTTTTTTTGGATAACCGAGAAATTCCCGAGGCATAGTGGTGCATGGTACAGAATTTGGTGGATAATGGCCTGCCGCTCTACCCGTCTCAACTTAAATACCAAACTTTTGTTTGCATCTCTCATATATCATGAGACTTCTTGCCCCATTATCTCCTATTGATTATCGGACTTCTAACCTCATTTATATCATTCCTAATTCCACTAATTCTAGGATTGGGAGATGACTTCCTAATTCCTCTAGTTATAGTGTTACAATTATTGTATGACTACATAATTACACTCGATAGTAGCCATCATAACTAAACATAATAAAGACATGCTTGCAGAGATTTATGTGATGCAAGTTCTAATCCCGAATAAATTGCTACTGACGTTCACTGGGTGATGTTTTACATCTTTCCAAGTGCTGGAACATAATGTCAGCTTGTGGAACTACATTAACTGATTTGAAATAAAACTTATCTAACAGAAATTAGTGCTTATGGTGCAGGTTGCTGAAGTCTTAATTCAGTTTGAGTTTGTTATCACAAGAAACTCATACTGGTTTTGGATATCCAAAGCATCTTGGATGTTATGTTTAAATTTTGCTTTATTAGCTCTTGCATCAGTACAGTCTATACTATACTTGACCACTGTGTTATCACTTAATGCCTTTTCACTTAATGCTGTCTCAAAAAGTAACTTCTATGTTATTATTACTCAGATCAGAAGCAGGTTCTTCACCTCAGGCACCTGGAAGTCATCCACTTCTTGCTCCTTGTCTTAATGGAATTGGAAAATTTTGCCAACTCATCGACTTAGATTTCATGTCCGATCTTATGAATTATCTGAGGAAGCTTGCTGGAAGTGGCAACAACTCTGGTGATTCTTCCATGGATGGTTCAGCATGTCTGACAGTATCTGAAAGGCTCCAGTGTTGCATTGCTGCTTTCAAAGTGATGAGAAACAACTTGGACGCACTGAATGTAGATCTTCAGGATTTCTTTGTCCAACTTTACAATCTGATAATTGAGTATAGGCCAGGAAGGTAAATC
>MU677292.1:936-12512 GCA_026770625.1 Nicotiana glauca
ATTTTATTACATTATTATTTTTATTATATTTTTTATTTATTCTTATTATTATTTTTATTTTTCTAGTACTTGTTCTACCATTTTTGATATTTTCCTAATTAATTCCCCCTTTTATCCTTGTTCATCCAATTGACCAACACTGGTATCTTACATGAGTCACAAATTATTGTAACAAAAATTTATTTATTTTGATTTTGGAATTCCTTTACTTGGGGTAAAAATCACGTGCTCACAACTGGCCAATACCAGCACCCAAACATTTAGCAAAAAAGTTGAACAAGTGCAGTGTGGAATTACCAGCCTTGTGCATCAAAGTTTAGTGGGTATTTAGAGATACCCAAAGCAATGCTTATACGAAAGGGGGCAGAACCTGTTTTCTAAGAATAGTGAGGGTGTGATAGAGTTTAAAAGAGTTGAGTTTGAAATACCAGTTTTGGAAGAAAATATTTCCAGAGAACAAATTGGGAGTTTGTTTTTATGAAAAACAAGTTTGACAAAGGAAAGAAACAAGACAATCATAACTCAGAAGATATGCAGAGTTCAGGAAGCAAACACAAGTAGGGATAGGGACTGTGGGACAAATAAATCACATGGTAGAAATTAACTTATACACAATTAGTCCTTAGACTAGAGTTACAACATAGTTATCACATAGTGTTCATGCCAAAAGTCCAACATCATTAAGTGTCAAACAGAGTCACACATTAGATCATATAACACTTAGGTATTATTTGGAGGGGTACAAGTTTGTAGTAGTAGATGTTAGGCAGAGGATGAAAACATATAAGAAGACACTGATCATGCTGAGATAAGAGGAAAGGTAATCACATAGACAAACAAGTATGCTAGCTTCATAGGAATCAAACAGAGTCACAGTGGATCAGACAAGGGAAAGCAAGAGACATATTAGACTAAAGGGAAAGGGAAATCACAGAGACATGCTAGTTACATGGTAAAAAAAATAAAACCATAAGTAAAAGCACAAAAGGAATAACAAGAATCTTAACATGAACTGAAACATGTTGTTTTGGGATACTGTAAACTTAAACTAGAAACATACCAATCAAGAGTGAGAATAAAACAACAAAGTGCAGAGAGGTAGAGCAACAGGGCAATAGTATGCAAAACAAGAAAGAGAGCAGCAGGACAATAGTATGCAGATGCAAAAGAGAAACAATAATTACTCAGTCTTGGCTTTCAGCCGACTGAGTGATCAGTAACTAATATGAGAAGCAAAGAGAATATGTATGAGAGTAAGAGAGAACTCAGAATGATATCAGTATGCTCTGTGTGTATGTGTTTGTGTATGGCTTAGTGATACTTTTTCGTGTGTTATGCAAAAGGGAATAAAGTATTTATAATGCTGAAAACGAGTAAGAAAAATAAGGTAAGGATTACTAGTTTTTACATAATTATGGAAACAATAATCAATCAGCATCAATTAAAGACACGAACTCCTTTAATTTGGGAATCCAGTTCAAACGGTACAATCATAGCTAAATAAGGAAAAGGAATTAACTCATAGACTGATTTTAACCTAATTGGAGCAGTAACATCATGTGGCATATAATAAAGGCCAAATACAGAATGTTTTAAACAAGGAAGATATATATTGCACATAAATAAGGTAGAATTCAATCTAGTTCGGAAAAATCAATCAGAGTACCACAGATGAGAATGAAAATCTCAAGAAATCGGTGCTAATTAGGGAAAACATCTCACAAATAAGGAAGCAATACATAATTATAGGAGAAACACACAAAAGCATATATTCAATGAAAATGTCACAGTTTTGTGGAAAGATGCATAAAATCGATGGAGTCTTTAGGTAAACAAGTAGTCAGACCTAATAATCATTAAATAACATTTAAATTAGAGAAGCCCTAAACAAGGGGTCGTAGAATAGTAGAGGATTAAGACCCCTAACAACGAGAATCACAGAGAATACATGAATAGCTTCAAGAAACAAACACACATAGTCAAAACAGGCTAGAAAGAATTAGGGCTTTCCAGCCTAGTAACTCAGATAGCAATGAAAACATAAGAGGATCGTTCAAAACACAGTAGAAATTACTAAACTAGAAGTAAAACCATTTTTTTGAAAAAGGGTTAAGAAACCCTAATTTTAAAATTGAACAATCGTTTAAAGATGAAGCTTTTTTCAAAGAAAAACAATGTAGAAAAGCTTCGTAATACTGTAGATCTAGAGTAGATCTAAAAATAAATTGAAGAACATAGGATTAGGGTTTCGTGGAACCCATAGAAGAGGAAGAACCTCAGAGATGGCATCGGCTTAAGCCGGAACAGGTTGTAGACCATTATTCAGATGACCGGGGAGGCTGGAAAGTGGCATGGGACAATGGGAGGCAAGAGAGACATTTTGAGCTCGCCTGAGGACCCCAAGGTATCACTGGACCGGTGAGAGGTAAGTAGATGACCAAGAGATGATGAAGAACCAAGGTTTCCATTGAGAAACCAACCGACGAAGATAGACAAAACTCATCGGAGAGGAAGAAGTCAAGGAGACTTCTAGAGAGTCACAGAGAGAGATCGAGAGATAGAGAGAGAGTGAGTCATGAAAGAATGATTCGGGGAAAGGGGGTAGGTGAGGGTTTAATTAAGGTAACTTAATCTGGGCCGTTGATCTCATTTGATCAACGACTCACATTAATATAAGAGTGGATCGAGTCAACCAGGGATTGGGCTGGATTGGTTTAGACATGGTATTGGGTCGTTAATATTGGGTTTAAATTGGGGCTGTAATGTGGCTATAATTGAAATGTAAATGGGCTATACGTTAAATAGCCAATTTTCCCCTTTTAATTTAATAAAAAATAGTTAAAATAATTTTCAATACCAATTAAAAGCATTGAATTGATTAATAATATATAAATATTAATTAAAAAATACTGGGAGCAATTTTGTAGTTGTAAAATACTATTGATCGGAAAATAGACTATAATTGCAATTATAGCAATTTAGCTTTTAAAAATACCAAATAAATTATATAAAATATGCAAAAATCACTTTTATTATATCTGGGTGTAAATACAAGAATAAAAATAAACTATTCACAAAAATAATAGTCTAGAAATAATTATTAAATTTTGTACTATTAAAATAGACAACAAATTGATTTTAAAATCTTTAAATATAAGGGAAAAATATCAGAATTCTTGGGTATGCTTATATGCGCATGTACATGCTATTTTGAGAACATTTTGAGTATATACATAGGAAAAAATTGGGTATCAACAGCTACCCCTCTTTACCCAGGAAGGATGAAAGAGTTGTCGGGTAAAGATATGATGACCAATTTTGACCGAGAGAAACGACTTCCAAAGGTTTTGATTGAGCTCTAGTCTCTGAGCTGCCGAAATATCCCTGGTCTTACAATAATCAGGTCATATGTAGTTCGGGATACATCGACGGAGTATGCCGATGGAGATTTTAAAGAGACAGACGCAATATTTAGGTTGGGAAGGGTGGTCAGGGACTGATGGGCTGCGAGAACCGGAGCGACATCGCTCCTGCTGTAATGGTCGTTGCCAGCTGATGTACCTGAAATTGAGTAATACAAGCATATCGTGCAAAATTTAAATGTGATGCAATTTCCCGTTGGACCATGAATGTTGTCTTTGGACGGTTAGGATGACGTCCTCAGACCATGACGTCTTGGGCCATGAAGCGCATAATAAAGGATTCGCAGGCTATGAAATGATGTTCTCGGGCTATGATGATGGTGCCTCCGAACCATGATTCCTTTGAATAATGATGTGCAGAATATAAAGCAGGATCCTCGGGCCATGGCATGGCATTCTAGGGCTATGAAAATGGTGCCTCCGAATAATGACGCCCTTGGACAGCTTGGCGGTATTTCAGCCCATGAAAATGCAAGATTTGGCGGTATTTCAGCCAATGTAAAGCATAAATATAAAATGGCGATATTTTAGACGATGAAGGTTTAAACATAAACTGGTGATCTTTCAGCCGATACAGAGAATTAAATAAAGCTGGCGATGTTTCAGCCGATGTAGAAAAATATAAATGGCGATATTTCATCTGACAAAAATTTAAATAAAAACCTGGTAATTTTTCAGCCGATGTAACAATTTGAATGCATTTGGAGATCTTTCAGCCGATATGAGGGATTTAAACAAAATTGGCGATGTTTCTGCCATGTAATATTTAAATAAAGCTCGCGGTATTTCAGCCGATGCAAATAAGAGGTGGCGATATTTCAGCCATGCAGGATGGAGACAGTGCTTAGTCTCAAAAGGCAGAAAAGTAGCCTTATGCAATGCGGGGAAATGCAGGATGGAGACACGGTTTAGTCTCGGAAAGCAGAAAAGTAGCCTTATGCAGTGCAAGGAAATGCAGGATGGAGGTAGAGCTTAACCTCGGAAGGCAGAAAAGTAGCCTTATGCAATACAAGAAAATGCAGGATAGAGGTAGTGCTTAACCTCGGAAGGCAGAAAAGTAGCCTTATGCAATGCAAGGAAATGCAGGATGGAGGCAGTGCTTAACCTCGGAAGGTAGAAAAGTAGCCTTATGCAATACAAGGAAATGCAGGATGGAGACAGTGCTTAACCTCGAAAGGCAAAAAAGTAGCCTTATGCAATGCAAGGAAGTGCAGGATGGAGACAGTGCTTAGTCTCGGAAGGCAGAAAAGTAGCCTTATGCAATGCAAGGAAGTGCAGGATGGAGGTAGTGCTTAACCTCGGAAGGCAGAAAAGTAGCCTTATGCAATACAAGGAAATGCAGGATGGAGGCAGTGCTTAACCTCGGAAGGTAGAAAAGTAGCCTAATGCAATGCAAGAAAATGCAGGATGGAGACAGTGCTTAGTCTCGAAAGGCAAAAAAGTAGCCTTATGCAATACAAGGAAGTGCAGGATAGAGGTAGTGCTTAACCTCGGAAGGAATAAAGGTAGCCTAATGCAATGCAATAAATAAAGGCAAAGAGTAACGAAATATCTTAGCTGAGAGGTGATAGCATACAATTAGTTGTCCTTGTGGTTGCTAGGGATGTTATGTGCGAATAACGCTCGAAAAATGGGTGATGATCCTGTGAATTATATTCCTAAAAAGTGTGAGTTTGTAATCGTATCCGATGATTTTATGTTTTTGGGGTGCCTGCATTCAAAGAAAGATTGTGAGTTTTGTCAAGGTGGAAGGTTAGTTCGTCTTTCCGCGGACTGCGCTCGTCCTACTCAGCTCTTGTTTTCATTGGGGTAGCATTGCTAACAAAGAAATTCTGATAGTATCCATGCATAATTTGGTAACATAATTTAAAAATATTATGTAAATGAGTAATAGATAACAAACAAAACGATTTTCTTTTTAGAAGAACAGATGACTGTGATGTTGTTCAAGATATTGCAACCTCTTTTGCTCCGGAATTTTGAGGGTCCTCCTCAAAATTCTGCCCCAGTTTACTGAGTTGGTGCCTCTAACGGCTGCATGCGATGAATGGCGAGAATAAACTTTGGAATTTTGAGGGTCCTCTTTAAAATTCTTCCCCAGTTTCCAATGTCGGGGGAAATGAAAATTTTGTTGAATTGTGACCGAACCCATAGGGCTGCCTACGTATCCCCTCTTAAACGGGAATCAGGTCAGGCGTAGTTCAAATTACATCATAAAGAAATCATAATGATTACACGTAGTATCGCTTTACTACATCTGAATTGATCGGCTTTGGCCAAACTTCTCCGTCCATTTCTGTAAGTATGAGGGCTCATCCGGTTAGAACCCGGTGAACCATGTATGGACCCTGCCAGCTGGGAAATAACTTCCCCTTGGCTTCATCTTGATGTGGAAAAATCTTCTTTAACACTAGCTGCCCCGGTGTGAACCGTCTTGGTTTGACTCTCTTGTTGAAGGCTCTGGACATCCTGTTATGATACAATTGACCATGACAAACTGCATTCAGTCTTCTTCCGTCTATATGGGCTAACTGTTCATATCGACTTTTTACCCATTCTGCATCTTCAAGTTTCGCTTCCTATATAATTCTCAGGGAGGGAATCTCTACCTCGGCTGGGATGACTACCTCGGTACCGTAAAACAACATATAAGGAGTCAACCCAGTTGATGTGCAGACGGTGGTACGGTATCCTAATAGAGAAAATGATAGCTTTTCGTGCCACTTCTTGTGTTTTTCTATCATTTTTCTTAGTATTTTCTTGATGTTCTTATTGGCCGCTTCTACAAGTCCATTCATCTGAGGTCTGTAGGCTATAGAATTCCTGTGCTTAATCTTGAACATCTCACACATTGCCTTCATCAGATCACTGTTGAGATTTGAACCATTATCAATGATGATTGACTCTGGTACGCCGAACCGGCAAATGATACGATCACGGACAAAGTCTTCCAAAACCTTCTTGGTTACTGCCTTATACGATGCTGCTTCAACCCATTTGGTGAAATAAACAATTGACACTAGAATGAACCTGTGCCCGTTTGATGCGGCAAGCTCGATAGGTCCAATGACATCCATCCACCAAGCGGCGAATGACCATGGTGAGCTTGTTGCATTGAGCTTGTTAGGAGGCACCTTTATCATGTCTGCATGAATTTGGCAATGATGGCATTCCGAACATACTGGATGCAGAATGTCTCCATGGTCATCCAAAAGTAACCAACTCGGAGTATTTTCTTGGCTAAGACGAAACCATTCATGTACGTGCCACAGGTCCCTGCATGAACCTCCTCCAACAACCTGGATGCTTCCTTTGCTTCGAAACACCTTAGTAATCCCAAATCTGGAGTCCTCTTATATAGGATTCCTCCGCTGTAAAAGAAGTGATTGGAGAACCTCCGCAGTGTGCGCTTTTGAGTAGCGTTTGCAAGTTCTGGATACTCTCCTATTGACAGATACTTCTTAATGTCATGGAACCATGGTTTTCCATATGCTTCTTCCTCGACATGAGCACAGTAAGCAGGTTGGTCCTGGATTTTTACCGGGATAAGATCGATGAAATTCTTATCTGGGTGCCAAATCATGGATGATAGAGTGGCCAATGCATTGGCGAACTCATTCTGAATTCTGGGAACATGCCATAACTCTGTCTTTGTAAACCTCTTCCTTCACTCTTGTACATGATGCATGTATGGAAGTATCTTGGAGTTCTTGGTTGCCCATTCTTCCGAACCTGATGTATGAGCAAGTCGGAATCCCTGATCACTAGTAACTCCTGAATGTTCATGTCAATGGCCAGTTTGATCCCCAAGATGCATGCTTCATACTTAGCCATGTTGTTGGTGCACGGGAACCTAAGTTTGGCGGACACCGGATAATGCTGACCTATTTCTGATACTAGAACTGCTCCTATGCCAATGCCTTAAAAGTTTGCTGCTCTATCGAAAAACATTCTCCAGCCATCATAGGATTCTGCAATGTCTTCTCCTATAAAATAAACCTCATCATTGGGAAAATACGTCTTTAGAGGCTCGTATTCTCTGCCCACGGGGTTTTCGGCAAGATGATCAGCTAGTGCCTATCCTTTGATTGCTTTTTGAGTCACATAGACGATATCAAACTTACTCAGTAGGATTTGCCATTTGGCTAGCTTGCCCATGGGCATGGGCTTCTGAAAGATGTACTTCAACTGATCCATCCTTGATATGAGATAAGTAGTATAGACACAGAAGTAATGCTTCAACTTCTGAGCTACCCAAGTCAGAGCACAACATGTGCGTTCTTGCAGGGAATATCGGGCCTCGTGCGGGGTGAGCTTCTTGCTGAGATAGTAGATGTCTTTCTCCTTTCTCCCCATTTCATCATGTTTTCCTAAAACACAGCCGAACGCTCTATCCAGTACTGCAAGGTAGAGCAATAGCGGTCTACCTGGTTCGGGCGGGACTAGGACTGGCGGCGTTGACAGGTATTCCTTGATTCTGTCGAAGGCCTTTTGACAATCATCAGTCCATTTAGTGGAGGCGTCCTTCTTCAACATCTTAAAGATTGGTTCATAAATGACGGTGGACTGGGCTATGAATCAACTGATGTAGTTGAGTCTCCCCAAGAAACTTATAACCTCTTTCTTGTTCTTTGGCGGTGGAAATTCCTGAATGGCCTTAATCTTTGACGGATCCAGTTCTATTCCTCGTCCACTTATGATGAACCCGAGCAGTTTTCCGGCAGGAACCCCGAATGCACATTTGACGGGATTCAGTTTCCGGTTATACCTTCTCAATCTGTCGAAGAACTTTCTTAAATCTTCCATGTGATCAGTGGCTTTCTTGGATTTGATGATGACATCATCTACATACACCTCGATTTGATAGCCGACACAGATTCTAACTTTCCCATCCTTCTTTGGCATTGGCACAATGTTGTCTAACCATGTCGGGTATTCCACTACCCTGAGTTCCTTGGCTTTGACTTGTTTGGTAACTTCTTCCTTGATTTTCAAACTCATGTCTGGCTTGAACTTTATGAGCTTCTGCTTTACCGGCGGACATGTCGGATCTGTTGGCAGTTTGTGAGCTACAATAGATGTACTGAGACCGGTCATATCATCATATGACAGGAAAATATGTCCTCAAATTATTTTAAGAACTCCGTGTACTCCTCCTTTTCGGATGGTGACAGATGAACACTGATGCGCGTTTCCTTGACATTCTCTGCATCCCCCAGATTGACAACCTCAGTTTCGTCCAATTTAGACTTAGGCCTATTCTCAAAATCCTCAACCTCTTTATCGACCTCTTCTGGTATTTCATCCTCTTCCGAGTCTATATCCGTTCGTTGCGTTACCTCTCGCATGTCACATTCGTCGGTTCATCAAGATAAGTAATAATAATGCTGTGTAAAAAATAAAGTAAATGGAAGAGAAAATAATAAGAAACTGAAATACTTTGATTAATTCCAAAATTATTTTGAACAGCGGAGCTTTTTTTCAAAATTTAGAGACAATACTGAAAGGAAATCAACTAATGAAAAAGTAAAATAATGCATAGTGCTTTGTTCAGCCTTGCTACCCCGAAGCTCTCTAGGCCTGGGTGGTTCTTATGGACCAATTGTTGAGGTACTCTCCTCGGCTTAAGATGATCATGCTAGAGTGCACGAACTAACCTTTTAGGGAGGGAAATAAAAACAAAAGTAAAAACAACAAAAAAGGTAACAAGTTAGTGCGGATTTCGAGAAAAATATTGCAATATTTAAACACATAGTACAAGAATATAAATCATGTCATAAATTGGGTGCCTCGTTGTGCCCGAAGTAGGCCTAGCGACAAGTTAATTTGGAGAACTTGTAATGCTAA
Organism: Nicotiana glauca; assembly: GCA_026770625.1. NCBI lineage: Eukaryota > Viridiplantae > Streptophyta > Magnoliopsida > Solanales > Solanaceae > Nicotiana > Nicotiana glauca. Next base: position 10,206 of record MU677292.1, read on the forward strand.
ATGCCTCATTTTATTGATAAAAATAAGACGAATCCCAAAACGACACTAAAATTGCATAAAGCAAAATATCACTAATGACCATTGGCCTTATTACATTTCAAAGCGAAAAAGAAAAGAGACTCCTAACTATTTGGTCCCAGAAGGACCTTCCCCAGACTCGACATCTTTGGCTCCATCGAACAACGTCACCAGCTCATGCAATCCCAGCAGCAGATAAGCCTTAGCCAAATGTCCTCCTTCATTTCCCTCGGCGTTTTGGCAATTCTCGAACCTCCGGATGAATTTCCCTTCCATCTCTACTAAACCTCGCTCCAAATGCCCTAGGCGCTTGCTGGCTCTAACATCCATATCCTTCCATTCCTCGATCAACTTTTGATTTGCTTCTTGAATTTCCTAATGCTCACTCTCGTACTCCCTAATCCTTTTGCGCAACTGATTGTACTTAACCTATATCTCAGCCCTTTCGTCGATGGCCCTGTAACCACGAACAGACCCGGGCTGTCCTAACCCAGCATGATCTTCTTCTAGCCAACCTGGATAGTATGAAGTATAGCTGGCATAATATCTGTCAGGCTCTATGGAATCCCTTTCCAGGATGATCTTGATGTTCCACATGTGTTGAGCTTGACATTTGTATGGGCTATCGTCGTCTTGGAAATCAGCCCTGAAATGACTCATCTTCTCGACCTTTGGTACGACTTTCTTCCTCCCTGCCTGCCTCATGACTCGGAGAGGGACATAGGGATAAGTTCCCCTCAGACCAATGAGTATGAGGAATGGAGCGTCGCGAGAGTGGATGATGAACTCTCCATTGGGTAACCATTCGAACGCCCATTGCACCTTGTTTTCTTTCAGGTTTTCAAACAACTCTACCTATCCTCGAGCATCCCCCGTCTGAGCAAACATGTCAGGGATATCGTTCATTCTATTGGGATGGTGAAAGGCTATATAATCATTCCACGGCCTTCGCGGAAGCTCTTGACAGTATTAACCCTTTTGGAGATGTTCTATAAGCCAGAGTTGGAGTAGTAAGTTGCAACCCCCAAAATGGCTGGCTCCTCATTGACAGTTCTCCAAAGCTTGGTAGATCTCAGCAACAATCATGGGAACTACACTAAAAGGCTGCCCTTCAATCCCCTCCATTAGTGTATTGGTGACCATGGCTAGTCTAGTATGGATCCTAGCCTTCTTCATAGGAAACACCATCATTCCCAAGAAGCAGAACATAAAGACGAAAACCCTTCTGTGGATATGCCCTAATGATATGAGGGCGAATTCATCTGGATAGGTGCGGTAGAATTTGCTATGACCGTACCTCTCGTATAGATAGTCGAAAGGAATATAGGAGTCCTTTAAACAATTCAAATCTGAATTTCTCTTCAACCCCATCATTTTGAAGAAACCCTTACCCTTGCGGTTTTCTGACATGAGCAAACCCGAAGTCTCCCAAGGAATACCGGCTAACCCACCTATTTCTTCGAGCAACGGGGTCATTTCAAGGTCCCCAAATCGAAATACTAATCTATCACTATCCCAGAATAAGGTCACAACCTCTATGATTTTATTGTCTGGCTAAATTTCCAAAAGAGAGGGTAAGTTTCCCAAATACTTGCGGACGAGAGTCCGATCACTAGAATGAAGGTACTCCCACCAACTTAGCAACCTCGGGTGAATATTGGTTACCATGCCGAATTTGGGGATTTCGTGCCTCATTTTCCGCAAAACAAAGTGTTAGATCCTTACCCCACCGGACTCGACTATTTAAATCAATAATTGGCATAAACAACATTTAGTTCTCCAAATAAATGCACAGAGTATGGTGTTGTCAGTTTGGGTCCCAGGGGAACCCAATGGACTTTGGATAAGGCTATCTTAAAGAGTCATTATGTGGACAACATAATTGACTCGACTAGGTTTGACAATGATGCATGTACAGTTAAATAGAATAAGGTTTCTATGGGGTGCTAGACCGGTACCCTTGAGCGGACAACTCAATAGGAAAAGGCACGAAACCATCAGCTGCACCGATGATCGACTAGTTTTACCGCAAATGTGCCTTTGCCAAATTTAGGGGGTAATAATATCGGAAGAGCACAACAACTCATCAAGTGTTGCTATGGTATATGTTTGGCACAAGTGGAATATGTGTCACACCTACTTTTGACGCACCTTACCCCGAGGGACAAAATGCACAGGGGAGTTTATCCATTTAAAGTGACAATATTGGAAATGGGATTATTTATGTATTTCAGAGTCGCCACTTGGAATAAATTATGGTGTCCCAAGTCACCGATTTATTTAAATCCC
>MU677293.1:15072-52831 GCA_026770625.1 Nicotiana glauca
TTCACACTTATGAAATTAAACCCTCGATATTTCCTATTTCTGCTCAGGCATTTCCGCTTCTGCGGACAAGGGACCGCTTCTGCGGTCCCGCTTAAGCGAAAAAATAACCGCTTCTGCGGTTTCTCATTAAAGGGCGAAATTCCGCTTCTGCGGACACATGACCGCTTCAGCAGTCCCGCTTCTGCGGAAAAATGACCGCTTCTGCGGTCTATGAGGGGAAGCCTTAATATCGCTTCTACGATTAATAAACCGCTTCTGCGGCTCCGCTTTTGTGGATAACTGACCGCTTCTGCGGTCTTAGAGGGAAAAGGTCTAACTCGCTTCTGCGGCGCAAAGGCCGCTTCTGCGGCATCGCTTCTGCGGTTCCCAAGCCGCAGAAGCGAAAACAACAGAAGCCTGCTGCAATTTTTCTTTCTAACTTCCAAAACTAACCCGTTGAGCATCCGAAATCATCCCGGGACACCCGGGACCCCAACCAAAAACACCAATACCACCTAATACCTTATTGGAACTTGTACCAATCCTCAAAACATCTCAAACAACTCCGGAAACCCGATTAAATCAAGGATTCAAGCTTAAGAACTACAAATTCTAACCAAAAACGCTTTCGATCAAAAACCTAACCAAACCTCGCCCGAATGACCTGAAATTTTCCACACACATCCCAAATTACATGACGGAGCTACAACAACTTCCGGAATTCAAATCTGACCCTCGGATCAAAAACTCACTATCGGACCGAAAACTTCAAAAATTCAAACTTCGGCATTTTAAGCCTAAAAGAGCTACGGACCTCCAAATAACATTCTGAATACGCTCCCAACCCCGAAATCACCTAACAGAGCTAACAGAACCATCAAATTTCCATTCCGAGGTCGTCTTCACACTGTTCCGAATACGGACCATTTTTCAACTCTTAAACTCTCATTTAGGGACTAAGTGTCCCAAAACACTCCGAATCCTAATACCGAATGTCCCAACAAACCAAAATAGCAGAAATAAACTTAGGGGAAGTAGTTAATGGGGGATCGGGGCGTAAATTCCAAAAACAACCGGCCGGGTCGTTACAGGTTAGCAGGCTATTATCGTCGCTTCATGGAAGGATTTTCATCTATTGCAGCCCGATGGTCAGATTGACCCAGAAGGGTGCCCAGTTCAGATGAGTGTGAGGCGAACTTTTAGAAGCTCAAGAAAACTCTGACTACGGCACCGATATTGGTTTTGCCCACAGGCTCAGGGACTTATACAGTTTATTGTGATGCTTCCCGTATTGGGTTTGGTGCAGTATTAATGCAGTATGGCAGAGTCATTGCTTATGCTTCGAGGCAGTTGAAGATCCACGAGAATAATTATCTGGTTCATGATCTAGAGTTGGAAGCCATTGTTCATGCTTTGAAGATTTGGAGGCATTACCTATATGGAGTGACGTGCGAGGTGTACACTGATCACAAGAGTCTGCAGTACTTGTTCAAGCAGAAGGAGTTGAACTTGAGGCAGAGGAGATGGTTGGAGCTATTGAAGGATTATGGCGTTACTATTGTGTATCACCCGGGGAGAGACAATGTGGTGGCCGATGCATTGAGTAGAAAGTCCGCCAGCATGGGTAGTCTTGCTTATATTCCGGTCAGCCAGAGACCGCTCGCTTTGGATATTTAGGCCCTGGCCAATCGGTTTGTGAGGTTGGATATTTCTGAGCCTAGCAGAGTGTTAGCTTGCACGGTCGCTCGTTCTTCATTGTTGGAGCGTATCCATGATCGACAGTTTGATGATCCCCATTTATGTGTCCTGAGAGACATGGTGCAGCGTGGAGGTGCCACGAAGGTGACCTTAGATGATGATGGTGTTTTGAGATTGCAGGGGCGAGTTTGCGTGCCAAATGTCTATGGGATTCGAGAGTTGTTCTTAGCAGAGGCCCATAGTTCTCGGTATTCTATTCATCCCGGTGCCGCGAAGATGTATCAGGACTTGCGACAGCATTATTGGTGGCGTAGGATGAAGAAAGATATTGTTGCATATGTGGCTCGATATTTGAGCTGTCAGCAGGTTAAGTATGAGCATCAGAGGCCTGGTGGTTTGTTTCAGAGGATTGAGCTTCCCGAGTGGAAGTGGGAGAGGATTACTATGGATTTCGTTACTGGACTTCCGCTGACTCGGAAGAAGTTTGACTCGATATGGGTTATTGTTGATAGGCTGACCAAGTTAGCGCATTTCATTTCTGTAGCAGTCTCATATTCATCCGAGAGGTTAGATGAGATTTATATTATGGAGATTGTTTGCCTTCATGGTGTGCCGGCATCTATCATTTCAGATCGGGGTACGCAGTTTACCTCGCGCTTCTGGAGAGCAGTCCAGCAGGAGTTGGGCACCCGAGTTGAGTTGAGCACAATATTTCATCCTCAGACGGACGGTAAGTCCGAGCGGACTATTTAGATATTGGAGGATATGCTCCGAGCCTGTGTCATTGATTTTGGATGCTCATGGGACCAGTTTTTGACTTTAGCAGAGTTCGCCTACAACAACAGCTACCAGTCCAGAATTCAGATGGCTCCATATGAGGCGTTATATGGTAGGCGATGTCGGTCTCTGGCCGGATGGTTTGAGCTGGGAGAGGCTCGGTTATTGGGTACAAATTTAGTTCAGGAGGCCTTAGATAAGGTCAAGATCATTCAGGACAGGCTTCATTCGGCTCAGTCGCGGCAAAAGAGTTATGTATATCGTAAGGTTCGGGATGTAACTTTCATGGTTGGTGAGCGGGTCTTGCTCCGAGTGTCGCCTATGAAGGGCGTGATGAGATTTGGGAAGAAGGGCAAGCTTAGACCTAGGTTCATTGGCCCATTTGAGATTCTTGATCGTGTGGGAGAGGTGGCTTACAGACTTGCCTTGCCACCTAGCTTGTCAGCCGTGCATCCAGTGTTTCATGTGTCTATGCTTCGGAGGTATCACGGCGATCCTACCCACGTGTTAGATTTCAGCACTGTCCAGTTGGACAAGGATCTGTCCTACGAGGAGGAGCCGGTAGCTATTCTAGACCGGCAGGTTCGACAGTTGAGGTCGAAGAGTTTTCCTTCAGTGCGCGTCTAGTGGAGAGGTCAGCCTCCTAAGGCATCGACCTGGGAGTCCGAGACTGATATGCGGAGCCGTTACCCTAATCCATTTCCCGACTCAGGTACTTCTTTTTTTTATCCGTTCGAGGACGAATAGTTATTTTAGAGGTGGAGAATGTGACGACCCAAAGGGTCATCACCTGTTTTCTCTTTCATTATGTGCTTCTGAGGCCTTGAAAATCTAATTTTTTTACTTGCCTCAATTTGCGCGCGCAGTCCGGGCGCATAGCCAGAAAGCTTATATGTTAAATTCTGTGAAAATTTTCAAAATGTGGCTTTAAAATGATTAAAGTTAACTTTGGTTAACATTTTTAGTAAACGGACCCAGACCCGTAATTTGACGGTCCCGGAGGGTGCGTAGAAAAATATGGGACTCGGGCATATGCCCGGAGTCGAATTCCGAGGTCTAGAGCCCGAGAAATTTTTTTTTCTGTGAAATTATTTTTCTGAAATTATTAAGGAAAATGGAAATGAAAATTGATTAAAAGACTGTGGTATCGGGCTCGTATTTTAGTTCCGACGCACGGTACATTCTTATATATGGTTTAAGCGCTTTCTGTGAAATTTGGTTGAAATCGGACGTCATTTGACGTGTTTCGGGCCTAAATATCTAAAATTTGAAGTTTATGAAGTTAGAATGAAAAATGATGATTTTGATGTGTGAATCATTGATTTTGATGTTGTTATGGCGATTTGATCGCTCGGTTAAGTTCGTATGATGTTATTGAGTTAGTATGTGTGTTTGGCTAGGAGCCCCGAGGGCTCGGGAGTGATTCGGAGGTGGTTCGGGGTGTTTTTGACCTTAGGAAGTGTTGCAGAATTTTTGCAGTTAGTGCCCAGTCATTTTCTTCTATGCGATCGCATAGGTATGTCTGCGATCGCGTAGAGTTATTTTGGAGTCGCCCAGTTTTGTTCTAGGCAATCGCTTGATTTTTGGAGCATTTGAGGTAAGTGTTTGGTCTAAAATTGGCTTGAAGGAATAGGAGTAGGGTCTTATTTGCTAATTGCTATATGTCGAGTACGGTGTATAGGCATGGTGACGAGTATCTATACATTGGTGTCTAGCATGACCGTATGTCCTTATATTGAGATTATCCTGAATTGTTGTGATTCTTCCATGCTTATTTGATGATTTCTATATATTGTAAAGAGCATGAGACAGAGATTATGAAATGACTCTTGGAGCGATGGCTCGAATGTTAAAGTGAATTACAGTGAGAAGTGTAAGAAAGTGAAAGAGTTGATGATTACGCCCTTGCCAGGACGTGTTATTGGTTTTGTTGATTTTCTCCATTGCCGGGATTTAGTTGCGTTGTTATATTTCCCTTGTCGGGTTTGCTGTCACCAGTTGTTACCCCCTTACCCCCTACTTGTGATTGTTGATTGGGCAAGGTTCGGTTATTTGTATATGGACCGGGTTGCACGCCGCAACACTACTATATGATTGTGGATCGGGTTGCACGCCGCAATAACACTGTATATTTATGGTTCGGGTTGCACGCCGCAACAACACTATATAATCGTGGGTCGGCTTTCACGCCGCAACAACACTATATATTTATGATTCGGGTTGCACGTCGCAACAGTGATGATTGAGGATCGGGTTGCACGCCGCAACAGTATTATGTGTGATCGGATCGGGTTGCGCGCCGCAACAAATTATAACTTAATTGTATTTATTCCGGATTTAAGTTTCTGTTGGTTGTTCTATCCTTTAAGTTTATACTTCCTGTTTTAATTGTTGCCTCCCCACAACATGTTTCCCCCTCCTTTTATAACTGTTTATTTCCTGTTTATATTCCGCAATATATTTCATAACTGCACAGGTCTATCTGGTAGACTGGTCTAGCCTCGTCACTACTTCGCCGGGGTTAGGCCAGGCACTTACCAGCACATGGGTCGGTTGTGCTGATGTTACACTCTGTGCATCTTTTTGCACCGATTCAGAAGCAGCTTTTGGGCCTCAGTAGTAGGATTTGATCGGGAGCTGACTTCAGTCCAGGGACTTTCGAGGTAGCCTAGCTGACGTCCGTAGGCCGGAGTCTCTTCTATATTATTAGTTTATTTTTCTTGTACCGAGACAAACATTGATGTACTTCTATTCAGACTTGTTTTTAGCACTCTTTAGCAGTTCGTGAGTTAGTAACACCGGATCTGGGTAGAGTTTTATTCAAACTTCCGCATTTGGTTTTCAGTTATCTATATTTTTAAGACTTCCGCTTTATTTTAAATGACTCATTTTATTAGTATTGTTGAGATGTTATTAGAAAATGCTTTAAATGCTTGGCTTGCCTAGCTCCGATAGTAGGCGCCATCACGACCCCCGATGGTGGAAAATCCGGGTCGTGACAAAAGAGTCATTCATTGTGTCAAGATTTGATTATTTTACCATAAATATGAGTTATTATTTTACTTCCTGACTATTTTTAGGATCCAATGACACCAGCAAGAATGGTATCAAAAAAGAAAAATAGAAGAAATGATTAATTTTTTCATGTAGTTAATATCCAATGATTATCTATATTTATTGAGAAAGTGTAAATTTTAAGATTATTTACATACAATCCAAATAACTTAAATATTTGACATGATTAGTGTCCCGCATCCGCGCGGGTACTGATACTAGTTAAGTATTATATATACCATATAGTATATATGATTATCCTTAGTAAAGTATTCTAAACTATATGTTTTTTTGGATTTAGTTAAGGTTGTTCGAATGAGCGAATATATTATGATAGAAAAAATTTCTCTCTTATTAATTGTAGTACTTTTATCTCCCTCTTCAAGTTTGATTTTCCTTTTCTAATATATTTATTTTATTTTTATGTTTCTAATGATTTAAGGCATGTTTAATGATTTTTCTTTTCTTTTTGTCACCTGCTAGGCTCCTTAAAATTTTAGATTTTGATAAACTTTAGTGGCTTAGAATTGAAAATATTCTTTAGACATGCTCATTGACATATATTCGAGCATTTTAAGGTTATTTAATTATTTTCTCGCAAAAAGTGACAAGTGGTATGTAATACCTATAAAAAGTGACAATTCGACCATATAAAATTTGATGTGTCTAAAATAATTGTCCGCGCTACAAAATGTTATAAAATATAATTTAATACGTCTAAAATAAAGTTTATGAAAAACTATACTATATAGTAATATACTAATCTTAATAAAGTCGTCACAATTGATTTCATATTTGCTGGAGTAATTTTTTTTAGAATTAATTTTATACTTGATGGACATCATCTCTTAATTTGTATCTCAAATTAATTAAAAACTAATATCTATCTAAAGAAAAAAAAAAGAAAATATTCTTAAAAATATACTTCATGATTCTTAAGTGTTTAATTCTAAGACAATTATTTCGAAGAAAAGCTTTCATTACTATTCCTAGCATTTTAAAAGCTTAATCGTGACTGTCATACAACTTAAACAAGGGAAAAAGACAGAAGTAAAATCTTACTTAATTTATACAGTGCAAATAAGGAAGGATTTAATAAATAAAATTTAGTTGTCTTTAAAGTCCTACATATTAGGAAAATAATTAAAATATAATTTCAATTTTGTCCAATATGAAATCTATTTTTTAAGGGTAAAAAAGGCGAACGATATTTTGCTAAGGGCCTTCGTGCTTTTAATATAGTATAGATTAGGATTTCATATACTTAAAATTTTATTAACTATGATAGTCTTTCCTTAGAAATCTTTATTAGAGCAACTTTTCTTTAGGGTTGGTGTAACGACCCGACCTGTAACGACCCGACCGGTCGTTTTGAGTACTAGCACTCTATTCAGCAGTCTGAGGTCATGAGCAGCTTCATTTCAGGTATTGTGACTTGTACGTGTGGTCGGAATTAAGTTCCGGGAAGTTCAGAGTCGATTTGGAAAGAGAATTCTTATTTCAGAAGCTTAAAGTGAAAGAATGAACTAGGTTTGGAATTTTGAGTAAACGACCTAGGAATCAGGATCTGAAGGTTCCAGCAGGTTCGTATGATGATTTCGGACTAGGGCGTATATCCGGTTTGGATTTCGGATAACCCGGGAGCGTTTTGGGGCCTATTGTGGAAGTTAGCATTTTGGAAGAAATTTCTTAAGTTTGGCTTGAAGTGCATTTCAGTGTTATCGATGTCCGTTTGGGATTCCGAATCTGGGAATAGCTCCGTATGGTGATTCGGGAGTTAGGAGCGCGATCGAAAATGAATTCGGAGGTCCGTAGGTCATTTTGAAGTCATTTGGCTAAAGATAGAAAATTGAAGGTTTTGAGAAGTTTGACCGGAAGTGGACTTTTTGATATCGGGGTCAGAATGCTATTCTGAATGTTGGAGTAGGTCCGTAATGTCAAATATGACGTGTGCGCAAAATTTGAGGTCAATCGGACGTGATTCGATAGGTTTAAACATCAGAAATAGAAGTTTGAAGTTCTAAAGTTCATAAAGTTTGGATTGGAGGTCGATTGATGAATTTAGCGTTGTTTGATGTGATTTAAGGCCTCGAGCGTGTCCGTAATGTGTTTTGGGATTAGTTGGTATGTTTGGCTGGGGTCCCGGGGGCCTCGGGTGGATTCCGAATGGTTAACGGATCGAATTTGGAATTTGGAAGAGGGCTGAAGGATCTGGTTGCTGATATTTTCGCTTTTGTGGTAGGATAACCGCAGAAGCGGCCACGCAGAAGCGAAAAGGGATCCGCAGAAGCGGATTTGGGCTAAGGAGAGAAGGGACGCAGATGCGGGACCGCACCTGCAGTAGAGTGGTCGTAGATGCGGAATGAGGGGCAGCTAGACCGGACCGCAGATGCGGTCAATGTTCCGCAGAAGCAGGACCGTATCTGCGGAGGTGCTGTCGCAAAAGCAAAAAGGGGGAGGCCCAGGTAAGACCGCAGATGCGGCATTTTAACCGCACCTGTGAAACCGTAGAAGCGGTCAAGGAACCGCAGGTGCGAAAATAGCTGGAGGCATAGGGGTTGTTTTAAAATCGGGATTTTGCCATTTCTCTCATGTTTTTCATGGCTTGGGCGATTTTTGTGGAGATTCAAGAGAGGGTTTTCATCATCAATGATAAGGTAAGTTATCCCCACCTATTTTGAGTTAAATACACCAACTATGTATGGATTTGAGCATTTAAATTAGTAGAAATTTTAGGGTTTTGGTAGAAAGTGTAACGACCCGACCGGTCGTTTTGAGCCCTAGCGCGTCGTTCAGCAGTCTGAGGCCATGAGCAGCTTCATTTTAGGAATTGTGACTTGTTCGCATGGTCGGAATCTAAATTCAGGAAGATCGGAGTTGAAATTAGATGAAAATTCTCATTTGAGAAGCTTAAAGTTGAATGAATGAACTAGGATTGGAATTTTGAGTAAACAACCTTGGAATCATGATTTGAAGGTTCCAGCAGGTTCGTATGATGATTTCGGACTTGGGCGTATGCCCGGATTGGGGTTCGGATAACCCGAGTGCGTTTTGGCGCCTACTGTGGAAGTTAGCATTTTAGAAGGAATTTATTAAGTTTGGCTTAAAGTGCATTTCAGTGTTATCAATGTCCGATTGGGATTCCGAGTCTGGGAATAGCTCCGTATGGTGATTCTAGAGTTGGGAGCGCGATCGGAAGTGAATTCAGAGGTCCGTAGGTCCTTTTGGAGCAATTTGGCTAAAGTTAGAATTTGAAGGTTTTTGAGAAGTTTGACCGGAGGTTGACTTTTTGATATCGGGGTTGGAATCCAATTCCGAAAGTTGGAGTAGGTCCGTAATGTCAAATATGACTTGTGTGCAAAATTTGAGGTCAATCGGACGTGATTTGATAGGCTTAAGCATCGAAAATAGAAGTTGGAAAGTTCAAAGTTCATAAAGCTTCGATTGGAGGTCGATTGATGATTTTAACGTTGTTTGATGTGATTTGAGGCCTCGAGCAAATCCGTAATGTATTTTGGGACTTGTTGGTATGATTGGTTGGGTCCCAGGGGCCTCGGGTGGATTCCGGGTGGCTAACGGATCGAAATTGGAATTTGGAAGAGGGCTGAAGGCATCTGGTTGCTGGTATTTTCGCTTCTGCGGTTGGTTGACTGCAGAAGCGGCACCGCAGAAGCGAACGGGGAGCCGCAGATGCGGTTTTTGGTCCAAAGCTTGAGGACCGCAGATGCGGTCTAAATTCCGCAGAAGCAGAACCGCATCTGCGGAGAGCGGATTGCAGAAGCGAAAATGGGGGGTTCAGTGGCAGTCGCAGAAGCGGCTTGTTTTTCCGCTAAAGCGGAACCGCAGAAGCGGAAGCAGCTGGGGCAGTGTAATGTTTTAAGTTCGGGGTTGAGCTCGTTTCAACCCCATTTTTCTTCTATTGGAGTCGATGGGGGGCAGCTTGGGGACGCCATTTTCGTCACTTGTCATGAGGTAAGTAATTTATGCTAGCTTTGAGGTAAATACAAGGTTTATACATGAATTTAGGCATGGAAATTAGTATAAAAATTGGGGTTTTGGTGGAAAACCTAGAAAATTATATTCTTTGAATTTAGCCACGATTTTGAGTATGGAATTAAGAGAAAATTGTATATTTGAGTTCCTAAGGTCATGGGTAACCTTTATCTTCGAGAAATTTTGGATTCCGGGCACGTGGGCCCGAGGGCATTTTTGTCAACTTTTTATTCGGGGTTAGGAATTGTTATATCATTGCTTTGAGAATTTATGCCTGGAGGGCACCTTGTTTATTGGGTTATGAACCGAGGAGGTTTGCTCCGGTTATGACGGTTGTTCTCGTGTGTTATAAGAAGAAGGAAAATTAGTATGGACCTTTGAAAGGTCATTGGCTTAATTTGATATGATCAGGATCAACTTGAGGTCGATGGATGGATTTAAATGTGAATTTTGGCTTTATAGTAGGCCAGTTGTGTTCATTTCAGTAATGCGCTCCTTAAGGAGTAGTCAGGGTGTCATCTCGTTGTCAGATATTTCATGAAGTGATACATTACGCCGTGTGAGTTTTGAGACGGCTTGAGAAATTGTGTATGTGTTGAGGTTCCGCGTTGCGATGGTGTTATGTGAGAAGGATGGCTCTTGAGATTTAGATCTTGTATCGCACCTCAGATGTGCTTGAGTTTGTTGCTTATCGCGCTATAATTCCCCTTAGGGATGGCATTATGCACTTAGCGTGCTTGTGACCTAGATTCGGTACTTTATTGCAATGAGCAAATTAGCTCGATGTGCATCTCCTTATGTGAGTTCAACGTGTGGATCGGGTGGCACGCCGCCATGGTTATATTGTGAGGATCGGGTGGCACGCTGCCATGGTTATATTGTGAGGATCGGATGGCACGCCGCCATGGTTATGCTGTGTGGATCAGGTTGCACGCCGCAACAGTGTGATGATGAATATAGCTTTCTATATGCTAATTTTGTATGTCATCCTTCCTAATTTCTAAGGAAAGTCCGTAGTAGTGCGGTAGTTAGGTAATTCCTTCCAGAGTTCGATTTCCTGTTTGTGTTGTGTTCGGATTGGTGGCCTATTGGCACATTGTGGCATCATATGAGACTTGTGATCGCATTCGGAGTGGCTTATTGCCGAGCAGTTCGTACTGGGTAAGATGAGATTGTGGGATTTAGGATCAGTGCAATCTGATTATACGAAGTATATTAAGGAGCGAAGATCATTATTTGGTTCAGAATGTGGTAATATTTCTTGTCAGAAGTATAGACTTGATGGTTGGTTGACTCGGCAGTTGATTATGAATTTCGGCATCTCATCCGTCGTGGCGGTATTGTAATAGTTAGAATAAGACCTATGTAGGTCATGAGGTGCAATGGGAGCATCAGATTTGTGAAATTTTGATTAATTCAAACAGAGATATTATTGTGGTCCTATGAGTAAAGTGATGCAAAGTGTGAATTTAGTAGAGTTATGTAGTCATGTTTGAGTACAGCGTATAGTGATTGATACGGTTATCGTATGTTGGAAACAGGCTTGGCACAGAATTTCGGATATTGGAATTGGGCTCTAAGGCTTATTTTCTTGAATAAAAGGGAATATCTTCAGAATTTATCGATCCAACGTGCTCAGCTAAGTTGTGGTAGCACGGGGAGGTGCATGAGAAGTTAAACAACAAGTTCAGACTACTTCAGTATAGTTCTCGGCACGTTCGAGGACGAACATATGTTTAAGTATGAGAGAATGTAACGACCCGGCCGGTCGTTTTGAGCCCTAGAGCGTCGTTCAGCAGTCTGAGGCCATGAGCAGCTTCATTTAAGGAATTGTGACTTGTTCGCATGGTCGGAATCTAAATTCAGGAAGATCGGAGTTGAAATTAGATGAAAATTCTCATTTGAGAAGCTTAAAGTTGAATGAATGAACTAGGATTGGAATTTTGAGTAAACGACCTCGGAATCAGGATCTGAAGGTTCTAGCAGGTTCGTATGATGATTTCAGACTTCGGCGTATGCCCGGATTGGGTTTCGGATAACCCGAGAGCGTTTTGGTGCCTATTGTGGAAGTTAGCATTTTAGAAGGAATTTTTTAAGTTTGGCTTGAAGTGCATTTCAGTGTTATCAATGTCCAATTGGGATTTCGAGTCTGGGAATAGCTCCGTATGGTGATTCTAGAGTTGGGAGCGTGATCGGAAGTGAATTCGGAGGTCCGTAGGTCCTTTTGGAGCAATTTGGCTAAAGTTAGAATTTGAAGGTTTTTGAGAAGTTTGACCGGAGGTTGACTTTTTGATATCGGAGTCAGAATCTAATTCTGAAAGTTGGAGTAGGTTCGTAATGTCAAATATGACTTGTGTGCAAAATTTGAGGTCAATCGGACGTGATTTGATAGGCTTAAGCATCAGAAATAGAAGTTGGAAAGTTCAAAGTTCATAAAGCTTGGATTGGAGGTCGATTGATGATTTTAACGTTGTTTGATGTGATTTGAGGCCTCGANGTTGTTTGATGTGATATTAGGCCTCGAGCAAGTCCGTAATATATTTTGGGACTTGTTGGTACGATATTGAGTATGGAATTTAGACAAAATTATGTATTTGAGTTTCTAAGGTCATGGGTAATCTTTAACTTCGAAAAATTTCGGATTCCGGGCACGTGGGCCCGAGGGCGTTTTGGTCAACTTTTCGATCGGAGTCAGGAATTGCTATAAATTAGATTGTAATGAATATTTGAGCATATATTAATGGATTTGCGTAACCGTTGGCTAGTTTTGGAGCATGGTGCATCAAGTAGAGTCTTCGGAAGGGTGTGGAATGCCGGTTTGGATCTTCGAAGCGAGGTGAGTCTCCTTTCTAACCTTGTAAGAGGGAATTGTTCCCATAGGTAAAATAATTGAATATGTGCTCCTATTTATGGGGGCTACGTACGCACGAGGTGACGAGAGTCCGTGCGTAGCTACTATTATGCTATTGTCTGGGTAGTTAGGACCCAAAAGCATGTTATACTTGGATTATTTATGAACCCATTGATAGCTTGAATTGCTTAAATCACATTGGATTAGTAAGTGAATTTCTAAAAGGGTTAAACTTCATTTCTTAAAAATTGTTAAAGGAGAATTGGTTTTATTTGGATAATTATTCCCCGATAAATTCTTAATTGGCTATTTGAGCATGTATTTTATGTGTATCTGCGTCGCATGGATGATTCGCGAGCTGGGTGATTGTTTATTTTATGTTGACCGCGTCGCATGGATAGATTTGCGAGCGGGGTAATAGATGCATCTATGGTTCGAGCCGTTCGACCCTCGGCAGTGCACAATTTACTTTTATGTTGGATCGGGCCATACGTCCCACGATGATTATTTGCGCATGCTGGTATTGTTGCGGCTTACTTGAAACTTATTAAAGTTGATATTGCCTTCTTGGCCGCTACCCACTAATAAAGATAATGAAAAGTAAATCTTGAAATTCCTTGTTAATTGTTCAAGGTGTTTACCTGTTTTACAGCTTCGTGAATTAGAACCTGCTATATAAATCCATGATTTTCTCACATTTTAGTATATTATTATTGGACCTCTAGCAAGTATTGAAGTCGACCATCTCGTCTTTACTTCTTCGAGAGTAGGTGGGATACTCATTGAGTACACATTGTTTACGTACTCATACTACACTTCTGTGCATTTTTGTTGCACATGTATATGTAACATTAGTGGCCTACTAGGCGTAGCAGCACGGACGAATCTGGGACTAGGTGAGTTGCATCATTGAGGTGGCCGCAACTAGTATAGTCCCTTCCAGTATGTCGTATTTAATTCCTGTCCACTGTATTTCGGACGGGCGATGTATTTTATTTCTTTAACAGTAGAGGCTCATGCACTTGTGACACCAGGTTCTGGGATGGTTTGAAGTATTGTATTAACTACTTATCATTTAACTTTGATTTGAGACTATATTCTTTAAAATTGCTAAATTTGAAGGAAAATCCTAGATTTTAAAAGTATTAAAACGAGATTTGGATAAGTAATTTGGTTGGCTTGCCTGATAGCAGTGTCCGGCGCTACCACGACCCTTAGTGGATTTTGGGTCGTGACACGACCGGTTGTTTTGAGTCCTAGCACTCCGTTTAGCAGTTGGAGGCCATGAACAACTTCATTTCAGGTATTATGACTTGTACGCGTGGCCGGAATTAAGTTCTGGGAAGTTCAGAGTTGATTTGGAGAGAGAGTTCTTGTTTCAGAAGCTTAAAGTTAAAAGAATGAACTAAGATTGGATTTTTAAGTAAACGGCCTCGGAATTGGGATCTGAAGGTTCCATCAGGTTTGTATGATGATTTGAGACTTGGGCGTATGCCCGGATTGGGTTTTGGATAACCCGGGAGCGTTTTGGCGCCTATTGTGGAAGTTAGCATTTTGGAAGAAATTTCTTAAGTTTGGCTTGAAGTGCATTACATTATTATAGATGTCCGTTTGGGATTCCGAGATTGTGAATAGCTCCGTATGCTGATTTTGGAGTTGGGGGCGCGATCGGAAGTGAATTCGGAGGTTCGTAAGTCATTTTGGGGTCATTTGGCTAAAGATAGAAATTTGAAGGTTTTTGAGAAGTTTGACCGGAGGTGGACTTTTTTGATATCGGGGTCGGAATCCAATTCCGAATGTTGGAGTAGGTCCGCAATGTCGAATATGACTTGTGCGCAAAATTTGAGGTCAATCGGACGTGATTTGATAGGTTTAAATGTCGGAAATAGAAGTTGGAAATTTCAAAGTTCATAAAACTTAGATTGGAGGTCGATTCATGATTTTAGCATTGTTTGATGTGATTTGAGGCCTCGAGCAAGTCCGTAATGTGTTTTGGGACTGGTTGGTATGATTGGTTGGGGTCCCGGGGGCCTCGGGTGGATTCTGGGTGGTTAACGGATCGAAAATGTGATTTTTGGAAGGTTGAGGACTGTTGGTTGCTGTCATAACCGCACCTGCGGAAAAGGGGCCCATATGTGCGGCGCCGCAGAAGCGGCTAGGAAGGCGCATGTGCGATTTTTTGGTCAAGGTCTTGAGGATCACAGATGCAGTCAAGGTTCCGCAGAAGTGGGACCGCATCTGCGGAGAAGTGGTCGCAGAAGCGGATTGGGTCGGCTCAGAGTGGACCGTAGATGTGGTCAAATTTCCGTAGAAGCGGGACCGCGTCTGTGGAGGGCATATCGCAGAAGTGAAAAAGGGAAGCCTTGGGCGGACCGCAGAAGCGGTGATTGATCCGCACCTGCGGAACCGCAGAAGCAGTCAAGGGACCGCAGGTGCGGAAATCGCTGGAGGCAGAAGGGATGTTTTAAATCGGGGGTTTGAGTTCATTTCACCCATTTTTTATGGCTTGGGCGATTTTTGGGGGAGCTTCAAGAGAGGATTTTCGTCATCAACGACAAGGTAAGATATCCCCGCCTATTATGAGTTGAATACATCAATTATGTGGATTTAAGCATGAATTGTGTAGAAAAACTTGGGGTTTTTAGGGAAAACCCTAGAAATTATATTCTTGGAATTTAACCACAATATTGAGTATGAAATTTAGTGAAAATTATATATTTGAGTTCCTAAGGTCATGGGTAACCTTTACCCTCGAAAAATTTTGGATTCCGGGCACGTGGGCCCGAGGGCGTTTTGGTCCACTTTTTGATCGGAGTTAGGAATTGCTATAAATTAGATTGTAATGAATATTTGAGCATACATTAATGGATTTGCGTAACCGTTGGCTAGTTTTGGAGCGTGGTGCATCAAGTAGAGTCTTTGGAAGGGCGTGGAATGCTAGTTATGGATCTTCGGAGCAAGGTGAGTCTCCTTTCTAACCTTGTAAGAAGGAAATGTCCCCATAGGTGTAATAATTAACTATGTGCTCCTAATTGCGGGGGCTACGTACGCACGAAGTGATGAGAGTCCGTGCGTAGCTACTATTATGCTATTGTCCAGGTAGTTAGGACCCAAAAGAATATTATACTCAGATTATTTATGAGCCCATTGATAGCTTGAATTGCTTAAATCACCTTGGATTAGTAAATGAATTTAAAAAAGATATTAAACATCATTTTTCTTGATTGTTAAAAGAGAAATTGTTTTATTTGGATAAATATCCCCGATAAGTTCTTAATTGACTGATTGAGCATGTATCCCTATGTGTACCTGCGTCGCATGCATGATTCGCGAGCAGGGTATGTGTTTATTTATGGAACAGGCCGAATGCCTCGACAGATTAAATAGATGCATCTATAGGCGCGCCGTCGACCCTCGACAAGTGCACAGTTTATTTCTATTGGATCGGGCCGTCGCTTCGGTGTGATTTGCGCATGTTATATTATCGCTTGAGAATTTAAATGTGAAATTTGCCCTTCGTGGTTTGATATAAATTGATAAGATAATGAAGATTAAACTTTGAAAATCCTTGATTATTTGTTGAAGGCGTTTACCTATTTTCTGGCTTCGTGAATTAGAACTGCTATATAAATCCATAATTTCCTCGCATTTTTAGTATACTGTCAATTGACCCCTAGTAAGTGTTGAAGTTGACCATCTCGTCTCTACTTCTTCGAGATTAGGCGGGA
Organism: Nicotiana glauca; assembly: GCA_026770625.1. Lineage (NCBI taxonomy): Eukaryota > Viridiplantae > Streptophyta > Magnoliopsida > Solanales > Solanaceae > Nicotiana > Nicotiana glauca. The sequence continues at coordinate 31,153 of MU677293.1, forward strand.
TACTCATTGAGTACACGTTGTTTACGTACTCATACTACACTTCTGTGCATTTTTGTTGCACATGTATATGTATCTCTAGCAGCCTACTGGGCGTGGCAGCACAGATGATTCTGGGACTAGGTTAGTTGTATTATTCGAGGCGACCCACAGCTAGTGTTGTCCCTTTCAGCATATTGTATTTATTTTCTGTCCATTGTATTTCGGACGGATGTTGTATTTTATTTCCCTATCAGTAGATGCTCATGCACTTGTGACACCGGGTTCTGGGAGGATTTTGGATTATTCAGTATTAAGTCCTTTATTGACTTTAAGTTTATTTTTGTAAAATCTTTATTGTCTAATAACTAATGTATAAGAAAAATGATTTCCGCAATTACTAAAACTGGAATTTGATTATGCATTCTTGGTTGGCTTGCCTGACAGCGGTGTCTGGCGCCACAACGACCCTTAGTGGATTTTGGGTCGTGACAGTTGGTTTCCCTACATTGCTTAGGTTTAGCTTCTACACAAACTTCTGCAAAGTATGCTATGGCTCCAAACTATAACTATATCAGCGAAATATCGATGTCCAAAATGAGTTGGAATTTGAAGGTTCATGTTGTTAGATTATGGCACACTCCAGACCGCGAGAAACTAAAAACTTGTCACGATCCGTATTTTTCACCCTCGGGAGTCATGATGGAACCTACTCGTAGAAGCTAGGCAAGCCACGAATCTTTAACCTTTTCATTTTTAATATTTTTAACTATTGCTAATAACAGGGAATAAATAGTAAAATAATGGTGGAAGACAAAAAATTAAGCGGAAGACTTAGACAAATATAATACATCGATACTAATAGCCAACATATGTCTCTACCCCGAAACCAGTGTCACAACATTCACGGACTGTCTATGAATACTACATACATACGTCTAAAGAAAAGAAATACAGTCTGTCTCGGATACAAATGAAAATAGAACATATAAGCAGATAGAAGAGACGCCGGGCCTGCGGACGTCTGCAGCGCTACCTCGGGATCTCTGTGGACTGAAGGCTGGCTCCCCAAACGCTACTGCTCAAAAGCTACTCCGGTATCTGCATATAGTGCAGAGTGTAGCATCAACACAACCGATTCCATGTGCTGGTAAGTGCCTGGCATAACCCTGGCGAGGTAGTGACGAGGCTAGGACCAGACTCCAGATAAAACCTGTGCAGTTATATAATATACAGCAAAAAAATAACAGAAATAACATTTTAAAAGGGGAGGGGGGTACATGCTTCAGGGAAACATATCAAAATCCAGCAAAAAAACTCAAGAGAAATATGAAAGAGCAGCTTAGAATCTACAACCCAAACAATGATAATAACACTGTTGCGGCGTGCAACCTGATCCAATATAACATTTGTTGTGGCGTGCAACCCGATCCATATTTAGTATTGTTGCGGCGTGCAACCCGACCCATATTTAATATTGTTGCGGCGCGCAACCCGATCCATATTTAATATTGTGACGACCCAAAGGGTTATCACCTATTTTTAATTGAATTCTGTGTCTCCGAGGTCTTGAAAAACTCATTTAGAGTCATCTCAATTTGCGTGCGCAGTCCGGGCACCTAGCCGGAAAGTTTAAATATGAAATTTTATGAAAAACAGTAAGTTTTGATATTAAAATGAATCAATTTGACTTCGATCAACATTTTGGGCAAACAGACCCAGACCCGTGATTTGACGGTCTCGGAGGGTCCGTACGAAAATATGGGACTTGGGCGTATGCCTGGAATTGAAGGAGGTCCCAAGCCCGAGAAATGAATTTTTTAGAAACATTATTTTCTGGAAATGTTTAAGAAAATTTGAAATAAAATCTGATTAGAAAGCGATGGTATCGGGCCCGTATTTTTATTCTAGCTCCCAGTACAGGTCTTATATGTGTTTTAAGTCCTTCCTATAAAGTTTGGTTAAAAACGGACATCGTTTGACGTGATTCAGACTTGAATTTCTAAATTTAAAACTTGATGAAGTTTGAGGAAAAATTCATGATTTTGAGGTTTGATTCATTATTTTTGAGGTTATTTAGGCGATTTGATCGCACGGATAAGTTCGTATGATGTTGTTGAGTTAGTACGTGTGTTTGGTTAGGAGCCCCGAGGGCTCGGGTGTGTTTCGGAGGTGTTTCAGAATGGTTTTATACTTATAAAAATTGCAGGTTTTTGTTGTTCAGTGCCCAGGGATTTTTTACATCGCATTCGCGTGGGACATCTTGCGAACGCATAAGGCAAAAATCCCAGGAGTTCATTTTCTTCTTCGCGAATGTAAAGGTGGTGACGCGAACGCGAAGCTGAGGGGGGTAAACCCTTCGCGAACGCGTACCTCCTCTCGCGAACGCGTAGGGCGCAGGGGAAGGGCCACCAGTTTGTTCTTCGCAAACGCGTCTCTATGCACGCGAACGCGAGGCTCGAGGAGATTACTCTCCGCGAATGCGATCCCCATTACACGAACACGAAGGTCTGTGGACCTTACTCATCGTGAACGCGTGAGTCTATTGTGAACGCCAAGAAGGATTTTGCCCAGTTATTTTAAGTTCCAAAAATAGAACCCATTACGGGATTTCTCAAATTTTTATAAAACTTCTTCTTCTCCAAAGCTCCTAGGCGATCCTTGAAGCACTTTTTCATCAAAACCTCTTGGGTAAGTAATCTCCAACTCATTTTCTTCCATTTTCATCAACATCTAATGAATTTCTAGGCATAAAACATATGATTAAGGGTAGAAAATTAGGGATTTGAGTAGAGTTAGGGCTTTTTGATTTTTCTTGATTTAGACTACGTTTTGGGGTTGAATTTGAAAAAAAATTATATATTCGGGCTTGTGGGTAAATGAGTGACTTGATTTTGGTCTGAACCTCGTGTTTTGACCAAGCGGGCCCGGGGTCAATTTATGAGTTTTTGGGAATAATGATGGAAAAGCTATAACTAGGCATTGGATTCGAATTGTTAAGCATTATTTAATGTTATGAAGTTATTTATGTACAGATACAATTGATTTGGAGCCGAATTCGAAAGGAAAGGCTGTTATAAAGGATTGAATCGGCCGTAGAAGTTTGAGGTAAGTGTTTGGTCTAACCTTAGCTTGAGGGATTAGGAGTTGAGTCATATTTGCTATGTGTTTCTTGTGGAGTACGACGTATAGGCATGGTGACGAGTATCTATACATCGGTGTCGAGCATGACCGTGAGTCTTAAATTGATATTTGTTGTATTCTTGAATAATACTATGGCTGCAATAGTGAGTAGATCCGTGGTATTGAGCAAAGGCTTAGCTTATTTTCGTAGAAGTTATTTATGAGTTAGAAATGGTGATAATGGAGATGATTAAAAGTTGAATTGAGATTGGTTATAGCTAGTTCTCCCTTGCCGGGATGAATATAATTGTACTGTTGAGTTCCCTTGCCGGGATAGAGTATTTTATGGTTAATCCCTTGCCGGAATTTTAGTTATGATTACTGCAAGCAGTATATTTGGAACAGGTTGCGCGTCGCAATATTTTTATTAATATATACATATATAGATCGGATTGCACGCCACAACATATATTATATTGGATCGGGTTACACGCCGTAATAGATATATTATATTTATTGGATCGGGTTGCTCGTTGCAACAGATATATTATATTTATTGGATCGGGTTGCACGCCGCAATATTTATATATATACATATGGATCGGGTTGCATGCCGCAATAGCAATGTTATTATATTAATTTAGATACTGTACTGTTCCTTCATATTTATTTAGTTTTTGCTAAGTTGGACTGTTTCCCCGAGGCATGTACCCCCCCCCCCTTTTTAACTGCTCATTACTTGTTTATTTTTCTGCAATATATTATATATCTGCACTGGTTTATCTGGAGTCTGGTCCTAGCCTCGTCACTACTTCGCCGGGGTTAGGCTAGGCACTTACCAACATATGGGGTCAGTTGTGCTGATACTACACTCTATACTCTTTTGCACAGATCCAAGTACCGGAGCAGCATACGGTGCGCAGCAGTAGTTCGGGAGCCAGCCTTTAGTCCACGAGATCCCGAGGTAGTCCTGCAGGCATCCGCAGGCCCGACATCTCTTCTATCTATTCTGATGCATTGTTTCCTTTTGTATACATACTTTACTCCTTGTTTCAGACAGTTGTATGTAGCACTCTTAGATAGTCCATGAATGTTGTGACACCAGTTCTAGGTAGAGGCATATGTGGATTTTTCTTATTATTTTGGTTTATTTCGTTTAAGTCTTCCACTAAATTACGAATGTTGCTGTTGTTTTATTATTTATTTCCTGTCAATTAAATTGGTATAAATGAATTTAAAACAAAAGTAGTTAAGGATTCTAAATGTGTGGCTTGCCTAGTTCTACGAGTAGGCGCCATCACGATCCCCCGAGGGTGGAAAATTTGGGTCGTGACAAGTTGGTATTAGAGCTCTAGGTTACATAGGTCTCACAATTCATGGACAAGCTCAGTAGAGTCTGAGGGATCGGTACGGAGACATCTGTATTTATCCCCCAGAGGCTATAGAGTTAGGAAAAGTTTCACATTTGTTCTTACTTGTCGTGTAGTTTGGTTTCTCAATGCTAATTGAATTTCTACTATGTTCTTTCGCAGATGGCAAGAACACGTGCTTCCTCATCTACCGATCAGCAGTCAGAGCCCCCAGCAACTCTCACAAGGGGGCAGAGGGCGAGGGCGAGGCCGTGCTAGAGGCCGAGGCAGGGGCAGAGCTCAGCCCCGAGCAGCAGCACCAGTGGCGGAGCCTCAGGTTGATTTTGACGAGGAGCTTCCAGACCCAGCAGTTCTGGTGGGCCCAGCTCAGGTCCCGGGGGGGTTTATGTAACGACCCGACCGGTCATTTTGAGATTTTGCACTTTAGTCGCTAGTTCTCTAGCATGAATTGCCCCTTGTGATATATTATGACTGATGTAAATCGTTGGTTTTTGTTTTCACGGAAATCGGAATGAATTTGAAAGAACAGTTCTCGGTAGTAGCTTGAAATTTGAAAGGTTTGACCAATATTTGACTTATTTGTATATGAGCTCGGATTAGAATTTTTGTGATTTTGTTAGCTCCTTTAGGTGATTTGGGACATGAGAGCGTGATCGGAATGCATTTTGGAAGTCCGTGGAAGGTTTAGGCTTGAATTGGCGAAAGTGAGATTTCGGCGTTTTTCGATTGATAAGTGAGACTTTGAAATAGAGGTCGGAATGGAATTCCAAGAGTTGCAGTAGATTTGTTATGTCATTTGGGATGTGTGTGCAAAATTTCAGGTCATTCGGCTGTGGTTTGGTTGGGTTTTTGATTGAAAGCGAAATTTGGAAGTTTTCATAAACTTAGGCTTGAATTCGATGTGTTTTGGGTAATTTGATGTTGTTTGAGGCATTCCAAAGGTTGGAAAAGTTTTAATGATGTTATAGGGTGTGTTGGCATGTTTGGTTGGAGTCCCATGAGGCTCGGATAAGTTTTGAAAGAGTTTTTGGAAGATTTTTGTCGTTTTGAGCATAAGCATGTAATGATCCAAAGGTCCATTTTTAGTTCCAGAGATCGAAATTTGATTTTGAGACTTCCATAATTCTTATAATGAATTATAGGAGTGCTCTGGAAAGTTTGGTCTAATTTCATCAAGTCGCAATTGGGTTTTTGACGCGAAACATAAGTTAATTGTTTAATGAGCGAAATGGGTATTTCTTTGAGAAAATGAGCTCCAAATTGAGTTTTTATTGAAGGAATTGGTTCGAATTATTATTTGTGACTCATAGGAACAAGAATCGTTGAATTCTGATTTCGTATGATGGAGTTAGAGCATTTTTAGTGAAATAAAAAAGCTGCTAAAATTTTCTGGGCACTTGCTGGTATTTTCGCAGATGCGGTGAACAGTACCGCATCTGCGGTGAACAATAATCCCGCATCTGCTGTGAACAGTAAAATCGCACCTGCGATGGGCAATACCGCAGATGCGAAAATTTCTGGACAGTGTATAATTCGAGCAGTCCGAGATATTTCTCATTTTTGGAGCTATGGAGCTCGGATTGAGGCAATTTTCAAAGCGATTTTCACCATATGGATTGGGGTAAGTGTTTTATATCCAAAAATGATTATATTTAATGATTACATGGTTATTTTCATCAAGTATTAGTGAATCAAATGGAAGAGATTGGAGAAAACTTGTAAACTTTTCAAAAACAAAAATTCTAGATTTGGAGGCTGAATTGTTGTCGGATTTTGGTAAATTTTGTAAGGTTGGACTCGTGGTTGGATGGAGTTTCATATTTTGTAAATTTTGCCGGGTTCCGAGGTGTGGTCCCCACGGTCGAATTTTGAGTGTAATTTCGGATTTTTGATGAAAAATGTAGAATTTCATATGGAATTAATTCCTATAATTTTTATTAACTGAATCGAATCATTATGGCTAGATTCGAGGCATTCAGAGGTCGATTTGAGAGGCAAAGGCATTTTGGAGTGGGATTTTGCTCGGATTGAGGTGAGTAATGATTGTAAATGATATTCTGAGGGTTTGCAACCCCAGATTTGCACATCGTAGTGCTATATTGAGGTGACTTGCATGCCGAAAAGCGAGCGTGGGGTAGAGCACCGTTGGGATGTGACTTGGTCCGTCCCGATTGATGAACTTACCGTGTATTTGACTAAAACTTACTTGTTATCATCATGATTTAGGCTGATTGCCATATTTGGGCTTTGTGCCAACTATTTGCATCCTTCGGGGATTATTATCACTATTTCCTGTTGTGACTAATTACTTGAACTCAGTCATGTTGTTTTTCACCGTTTTACAATTCAGCCATTTTTACTCTGCTTTGAGACTTAAATGATACTTCTAAAGGATGTTTTGGGCTGAGAACTACTATTTTACTAATGCCGAGAGGCTTGTGACGATTTTATCTGACTGAGTGAGGCCAAGGGCCTGTGTTGTGAGGATACTATAGGATCGGGTTGCGCGTTGCAACAGTGTTATACTGAAACTAATATGAGGCCGAGGGCCTAGATTTGATGCCACAAGATGGCTTGATATTGCGTTTGGGCCGTAAGGGGCCCCTCCCGGAGTCTGCACACCCTCAGTGAGCGTCGTCGATGAAATATATGGATCGGGCTGCACGCCGCAATGATATATGGATCGTGCTGCACACCGCAGCGGTTACTATATGATACTGATCTATGTGTTTACTTTGTTTCATTTGTCTACCATTATTTGTTCTCTGTGTTACTTTACGGGGTATCCACCTGATTGTCTGGCATTATCTGTTGAGTGAGTGTTGTGCCCGAGGGGTGAATTTCTGTGCTTATCTGCACTAATTATTTTGCATCCATTTGCATAACTGTTGAAAAAGTCAAAGGAGGTTTAAACTGAGCTAAGATGTTTTCTAAAGATTTCACAACTTCACTGCTTTTTCTCAAGGGGTTTTATACTGCTTCTATACAGCATGATGATTTGCCTTACGTGATTTCTTACTGCTCAGTTATTATTTACCATTATTACTCACTGAGTTGGAGTACTCACTTTACTCCCTGCAACTCGCGTGCAGATGCAGGTATTTGTTCCCCCGGTAGCGGGATTTGAGCTGATCGGAGGCTAAGTTATCGGAGTTTAGCGAGATGACTGCCCACGTTCACAGCACCACATTTCTTCTTTTTGTTTATCAGTCCTATTTTGTATATTTCAGACTTTGTAGTTGCATTCATACTTTAATAGATGCTCGTGACTTGTGACACCCTGGTTTGGGCTATGTCGGGTTGTACTTCTGCCAACTATTATCATTAAATCATATTTAAACTCCTTATGAACTGTTCAACTATTTTAAAAGGATGAAAGGGGTCTAGTTGGTTATCCTTGTCCCCATGAGAGGCGCTATCACGACCGGGTCTAGGTTTGGGTCGTGACAGTTTATGTCTACCCCAGTTCTTCTGGACGCTCTAGTCCAATTGGTGGGCCTCATGGAGAGTGTCACCCGAGAAGGTTTGCTTCATGTAGCACCAGCCATCTCTCAGGATAGAGGAGGAACCCAGACTCCTGCTACTCGTACTCCGGAGCAGGTAGCTCCCCAGATTCAGACTCCAGCAGTACGGCCAGTTGTAGCAGCTCAGCCGGGTGTGGTAGCCTGGGCCGGTGATTGAGCACCTATGTCTGCCGATGCTTTGTGGAGATTGGACAGGTTCACCAAGCTCTTCACTACTACCTTCAGCGGTGCATCTACCGAGAATCCTCAGGATTATCTGGATAGTTGCTACGAGGTTCTTCAGAATATGGGTATCGTTGAGACCAATGGGGTTGATTTCGCTATATTTTGCCTGTCTGGATCTGCTAAGACTTGGTGGAGGGATTATTGTTTATCTAGACCAGTAGGATCGCCATCTTTGACTTGGGGACAGTTCACACAGCTATTTCTGGAGAAGTTTCTCCCTATTACTCAGTGAGAGGCCTATCAGAGGCAGTTCGAGCACCTTCAGTAGGTGTCCATGACAGTCACCCAATGCGAGACCCGGTTCATTGATTTCGCTCGCCATGCTCTTATTATACTTCCTACAGAGAGGGAGAGAGTGAGACAGTTTATTGATGGACTCATCCGGCTGATTCGTCTTCAGATGGCCAGAGAGGCTGGGAGCGAGATATCCTTCCAGGAGGCAGCCAATTTGGCCCGGAGGGTTGAAATGGTATTATCACAGGGGAGTGGTCATAGGGCAGACAAGAGACCCCGTCAGTTAGGCAGATTCAGTGGTGCCTCGTTTGGAGGCAGAGATTCATATGATAAGGGTCATCCTTCTAGGCATTTCTAGTCAGCACTCCAGGTTTCTCACGGTGCCTCAGGTGGCCGTGGTTCTCACGGCAGTATTCTGATCAGTAGCCCCATAGTGCACCACCAGCTCCTATCAGTGCACCGCCGCTCCAGAGCTTTCGGGGTGGTCATTTAGGCCGCCAGGGTCAGTCTCAGTTTTTTCAGCCGCAATATTCAGGTGGATGTTATGAGTGTGGTGAGTATGGTCACATCTGGAGGGCTTGAAGTTAGCGGGTACTCATTCACAGCAACAGGGTCCCCGTGCTATGATTCAGGCACCAGATGTTCCACAGGCTGCCCAGCCAGCTAGAGACGGGGGTAGAGGTACTAGAGGGGGAGGTAGAGGATTTAGAGGTGGAGCTCAGATCGTTAGAGGTGGAGGCCAGCCAGCTGCAGGCTGTCCTAGAGAGGTAGATCAGAGTGGTAGGGCCCAGCTCCGATGTTATGCTCTTCAGGCCAGACCCGAGGCAGAGGTTCAGATGCGGTTATTATAGGTACAGTTCTGGTTAGTGATAGTGATGCTTCAGTGTTGTTTGATCCAGGGTCTACATATTCATATGTGTCATCTTATTTTGCACCGTATCTGGTCATGCCTAGTGATCCATTGAGTGTTCCTATTTATGTGTCTACACCAATGGGTGATTCTATTGTGGTCGATCGAGTCCATCATTCTTGTATAGTAGTTATTGGGGGTCTTGAGACTCATGTAGATTTATTGCTTTTAGACATGGTTGACTTCGATATTATATTGGGGATGGACTGCTTATCACCTTACCACGCTATCTTGGACTGTCATGCCAAGACTGTGACCTTAGCTTTACCAAGTATGCCTCATTTAGAGTGGAGAGGGACTCTTGGTCATTCTACCCGCAGTGTTATATCGTATGTGAAGGCTCGGCATATGGTCAAGAAGGGGTGTTTGGCCTATTTGGCGTATGTTCGTGATTCTAGTGTTGAGATTCCCTTTATTGATTTTGTGCCCGTTATTTATGAGTTTCCTGATGTTTTCCCTTCAGACCTGCCGGGTATACCACCCGCCAGGGATATTGACTTCTGCATTGATCTGGTTCCGGGCACTCAGCCCATTTCTATCACGTCGTATCGTATGGCGCCGCCTGAGTTGAAAGAGCTAAAGGAACAGTTGTAGGATTTGCTTGAGAAGGGTTTCATTAGACCCAGTGTTTCATCTTGGGGTGCGCCGGTGTTACTTGTCAAGAAGAAGGATGGGTCAATGAGAATGTGTATTGATTACCAGCAATTGAACAAGGTAATGATCAAGAATAAGTGTCCGCTGCCGAGGATTGATGATTTGTTCGACCAGCTTCAGGGTGCCAGGGTATTTTCCAAGATTGACTTACGATCTGGCTACCATTAGTTGAGGATTAGGGCATCTGATGTCCCTAAGACAGCTTTTCGCACTCGGTACGTGCATTATGAATTCTTGGTTATGTCATTCGGGTTGACAAATGCCCAACAGCTTTTATGGACTTGATGAACCGAGTGTTCAGGACTTAGTTGGACTCGTTCATAATAGTCTTCATTGATGATATATTGATATATTCCCACATCCAGGAGGAGCACGAGCAGAACCTTAGAGTGGTTCTTCAGACTCTGAGGGATAGCCGGTTATATGCTAAGTTCTCGCAGTGTGAATTCTAGTTGGGTTCAGTTGCATTTCTAGGTCATGTTGTATCAGCAGAGGGTATTCAGGTGGACCCAAAGAAGATTGAGGCAGCAAAGAACTGGCCTAGACCAGCATCAGCTACAGAGATTCGGAGTTTCTTGGGGTTGGCAGGCTACTATCGATGGTTCGTTGAGGGGTTTTCATCTATTATAGCCCCGATGACTAGATTGACCAAGAAGGGTGCCCAGTTCAGATGGTCGGATGAGTGTGAGGCGAGCTTTCAGAAGCTGAAGACAGCTTTGACTACGGTGCCGGTGTTGGTTTTGCCCACAGGTTCGGGGCCTTATACAGTATATTATGATGCTTCCCGTGTTGGGCTTGGAGCAGTGTTAATTTAGGGTGGTAAAATCATTGCCTATGCTTCAAGGCAGTTGAAGATTCATGAGAAGAACTATCCGGTTCATGATTTGGAATTGGCAGCCATAGTTCACTCATTGAAGACTTGGAGGCATTATTTGTATGGCGCGACATGTGAGGTGTTCACGGATCACAAGAGTTTTCAGTATTTGTTCAAGCAAAAGGAGTTGAATTTGAGGCAGAGAAGGTGGTTGGAGTTGTTGAAAGATTATGATGTCACCATTCTATATCATCCGGGAATAGCCAATGTGGTGGGTGATGCATTGAGTAGGAAGTCAGCCAGTATGGGCAGTCTTGCATTGAGAGGCCGTTTGCTTTGGATGTTCAGGCTTTAGCCAATCAGTTCGTAAGGCTGGACGTTTCTGAGCCCAGTTGTGTGTTAGCTTGCACGGTTGTTTGTTCTTCATTGTTGGAGCGTATCCGTGATTGGCAGTATGATGATCCCTATTTGTGTGTCCTTAGAGACACGGTGCAGCGCGGAGGTGTCAGGCAGGTTACCTTAGATGATGATGGAGTTTTGAGATTGCAGGGTCGAATATATGTGCCTAACGTGAATGGGCTCCGAGAGTTGATTTTGGAGGAGGCCCATAGCTCCTGGTACTCTATTCATCCGAGCGCTGCGAAGATGTATCAGGACTTGCGGCAGCATTATTAGTGGCGTAGAATGAAGAAGGATATCGTAGCATATGTGGTCAGCAGGTTAAGTATGAGCATCAGAGGCCCGGTGGTGTATTTCAGAGGATTGAGCTTCCCGAGTGGAAGTGGGAGCGGATCACTATGGACTTTGTTACCGGACATCCGCTGACTCGGAAGAAGTTCGACGCAGTATGGGTCATTGTTGATAGGTTGACCAAGTTAGCGCATTTCATTCCTATGGCAGTCTCCTATTTTTCTGAGAGGTTAGCTGAGATCTACATTCGAGAGATTTTTCGCCTTCATGGTGTGCCCGTATATATCATTTCGGATCGGGGTATGCAGTTTAACTCGCATTTTTGGAGAGCAGTTCAGTGAGAGTTGGGCACACGGGTTGAGTTGAGCACATCATTTCATCCCCAGAAGGACGGGCAATTGGAGCGGACTATTCAGATTTTTGAGGATATGCTCCGGGCTTGTGTTATCGACTTTGGAGGTTCGTGGGATCAGGTTTTGCCTTTATCAGAGTTTCCCTACAACAACAACTACCAATCGAGCATCCAGATGTCAAAATGAACCTAAGCCCAGCAACCCGTCACCGCCCAACAGCCCTTCTTCACACACAGTCACGCGTCTCTTTTTTACCTTCCGGCATTTTTCAAGGTTGAAGAGTCGAGGTCTTCCTGTGTTTCATCGACTTCCGGCAAGCTCCGAAGTCGAAGTTCTGTTGGTCTTGGTCATGTCTCCATCTGATTCTGGAACTGCAAATCAGCTGAGCTCGGATTCATTTTTTGGAGAGGCTTATTCTCTATTTGTCTTTGTGTTGTTGTAATCGGGTATTTCACTTTGGTTAAATAATATAAAGCTCATATTTGTTTGGATGAGATTTGTGTGGAATTGTTCTGGTTCATTTCTACGAGTGATTGATATCCATTTTTGTTTTCTTTTTGCTAAACTACTATAATTTATGTGAAATGTGGAGATGAATTTAAAGTTTGAGTCTAGTTGGCTAAATTGAATGACTAATCTGTCACTATTTGAGCAAATTTCGTTGAGTTTTTTAATTGTGTTGCACTTGTCTTACTCGGAACTCGACGAATTTGAAAGTTGAATATTGAGAACTGAATGTGAAATAAACTACTTACGAACTAGCTTGTACTGAAATTTTAATTTTAATTTATGCTGAAATAAAAAATGATTGTCAAATTAATTTTGCTCTTGAAAAGTGTAAGTTTATTTTGAATAAATGTGATTAATTTTGATTGAAACATGGAGGTAACGAGTAAGCAACAGAAGGATATGTATTTGGCAATTGTAATTTGTCAGAATAATTGATTAAATTATTAAAACTATTTTGCTTTTTATTTTTTGCTTTTTTTGCTTTTTGTTTTTTGCTTTTTATTTTTTTACTTTTGCTTTTGCTTGTCACCTCTGCCCATTTCTATACGTTCAGCCTCCTTGTCTTTTGTTTGCTTTGGTAATTACTATAGGCATATTTATTTTAATGTAGGAGACTATTTGCTCTATTTAATTTATTGATTGTTGGTATAATTCTTGTAGGTTGGGTAGTAATCATATTGGGTCATGTTAACATAGTGTAGAAATATTAAAATAGTAATCACCTTTCTATAACTAATTTACTTTACTTTTCTCCACAAATTTATTCCATATCTCACGGATATTTGCGATAATCTCAAGCTAGTTCAAGAAAATAAATTATGAACATTCGTAGTTTGCTTTAAGTTGAATAAAACCTTTTAAAATGATTTGAGGTGGGCCGTGCCAAATAAAATCTCAAAATGCATGGCCCTCACTTAATTAATATTTAATTCCTTAGAAACCGAGGTGTGCCATTTAGTTGAATTTACATGGCCATCGCAAAGTTAAAAATGCGTAGTTGCTTTAGGCGCGTTATTTTAATACTATTACCTTCCTAAACGTGGGTGCGCATTTCATGTGACCCAAATCCAAATCTTAATAATGTTGAATTGAATGTGTTTCGGATTGCGGGTGCATTTCATGTGATGTGGTCCAAAGACATATTTTAGACGACGTTAAATCTTCTTTAAAATAAATAAAAGCGGCTATAAAGTCAAAAATGCACATAGGTTTTGAACATGTAATAAAATCATATAATAGGACAATAACAACAGTTGAGCGACTGTGCTAGAACCACGGAACTCGGGGGTGCCTAACACCTTCCCTCGGGTTAACCGAATTCCTTATTCAGAATTTCTGGTTCGCAGACTTCACAAGGAAAGTCAAAATTTCCTCGTTTTGGGATTTAAAATAAATTGGTGACTTGGAACACCAAATAAACTATCCCAAGTGGCGACTCTGATAAATAAATAATTCCATTTCGAATAATGTCACTTAAATTGGAAAAACTCCCTTATATACTATCCTTTGGGGTGGTGTGGAAAAAAGGAGGTGTGACAGCTCTGGCGACTTATTGACCGAAGTCAAATTTATTCATTTTAACATCAAAACTTAGTATTTTTCATAAAATTTCATATTTAAGCTTTCCGTCTACGCGCCTGGACTGTGCACGCAAATCAAGGCGACTTTAAATGAGGTTTTCAAGGCCTCAGAGACACAGAATTCAATTAAAATTGGTGATGACCCTTTGGGTTGTCACATTCTTTACCTATAAAACAACCGTTCGTCCTCGAACGAATAAAAGAAGGAATTACCTGAGTCATGGAAAAGATGGGGATAACGGCTCCGCATATCAGACTAGGACTCCCAGGTCGATGCCTCAGGAGGCTGACCCCTCCACTAAACACGAACAGAAGGAAAACTCTTCGACCTCAACTGATGAACCTGCCGGTCTAGAATAGCCACCGGCTCCTCCTCATAAGTCAAGTCCTTGTACAACTGGACAGTGCTGAAATCTAACACGTGGGATGGATCGCCCTGATATCTCCGAAGCATGGACACATGAAACACTGGATGCACGACTAATAAGCTCGGCAACAAAGTAAGTCTATAAGCCACCTCTCCCACTCGATCAAGAATCTCAAATGGACCGATGAATATAGGGCAAAGCTTGCCCTTCTTCTCAAATCTCCTCACGCCCTTCATAGGCAACACTCGGGGAAATACTCGCTCACCTACCATGAAAGCCACATCTTGAACCTTGCGGTCTACATAGCTCTTTTGCCTGGACTGAGCTGAATAAAGCCTATCCTGAATGATCCTGACCTTGTCCAAAGCCTCTTGAACCAGATCCATACCCAACAACCGAGCCTCCCGTAGCTCAAACCATCCAATTGGAGACTGATACCGCCTACCATATAAGGCCTCATGAGGATGGCGAGCTCGCCGGGCAGCGTCAAGGGTGAGAGACGAAGGGGATCTCCGACGAGTTTTGATTGTGGAGTTAAGATTTTTGACGGGTTTGAGAGATGGCTGGCGGCTGTGTTTGGCTGCTGATGGTTGTGTCTTTTTAGTTAGGAATCAGCCATGAAAATGGCTGCTTGAAGAAGAAGGAGAGCAGGGGAGGGTCGGGTCTGTGTTTTTCAATGGCTGCCTATGTATATCAAATGTATATCAAGTGTATATAGAGTGTACATAGCTCTCTCCTCTCTCGGTCTAACATCTGATGTGTGTGAGTTTTATGGAGGGGTGAGGGTTGTGAGTGCTATACAAGTGGGGTACAAGGAGTTGGGAACAATAGAGAGTGTAGTATTGGGTGGGGAAAGTGGGGAAAGTGGGAAGTGAGTGGGGAAAGTGGGTTGTGAATGGAGAAAGTGGGAAAAGTGGGTAGTGAGCGGGAATAAATTCAAACATGGTCAAAAATTAGGTGTTCACAGTTGCCCCTCTTTGCTCGAAAACACGAAGAGTTTTCGGGCAAAGATAAAGTGAACCATATGACTAATTTTTGACCATATCGTTATTCAAAAGAGGAAGAAAATAAAAAGGAAAGGTGCAACCGAGTCCTGGTTTTGGACAACCTACATATCGCGGGTTATAAGGGAATCAGGTTGCGTGTAGTTCAGAAGTGGATGAGGTGATGGAGTGATGAGTTCAAGAGTCGAGTGAGGTGCCGTTCCGTCGAGGTTCCGGTCCGCGGTCCCGTTATTACATCAAAATTAAAAATTAAAAAAACTAACTAAGCCTAACAACTATGAGTTACAAGATTCCTATCTATAAATCTTCTGAAGCTTGATCTTGAGTCTTGGCTGGTTCTTACTGCAGACTCCGATCTGAATCTTGATGCTTGTCGACTGTAAACGCTAGTTCATTCTTCAACTTTGGATCAAGGCGGGACACGCGAAGCTTGTGATTTCAATCATATCTCAAGTAGTTCGCTTCTTTCTCCGCTTCTGCACTTTAAATTTACTTCTTGTCTTTCTTTCTGTGTTTTTTTTTAATTCTGGATTGTGACTAACTTCTGTTGATCATCTCGGATTGCTGACTCACATTCTTGTCGTGAGCTTCTGGTACTTCTAACTTGAATTGAATTCTGAAATAACTTCCCTTATTTTCCAGGTGGGCGCCTGATTGCTAAAACTTGAATTGACTTCCGTTGAAACTTGACTTGCTTTCCCTTGAAACTCAAACTATTTTCCTTTGAAGCTTGAACTGTCTTCCTTCGAAATTGCTTTTCCTTGAAACTTGAACTATCTTCCCTTATTCTCCAGGTGGGCGCCTGATTGCTGAACTTGACTTGTCTTCCCTCGAAACTTGAACTGTTTTCCCTTGTTCTCCAGGTAGGCGCCTGATTACAACAAAACAGACAAAATAAAAGAAATTTTCCTGCCCCAGTTTGCACCAGGAAGATTTGTGAGTTGTTAGCAAAATTGTAAACCACTTATACTATTAATGGAATGATGAGAGTAAACTAAAGAATAGACTAGGAGAATTATAAACTAAGCTTGACTAAAGTAAAGACTGACCCTTTTTTCGAATTCATATTTACTCCTTTTTTTAATTATTATCCTAGGAGAAAATTCATCGGACTAGGTTTTCTATCTTAGGAGAAAGATTCATCAGACTAAGATTTTTTCCGGTATCTTAGGACAAAGATTCATCAGACAAAGATTTTTATCCTAGGAGAAGATTCATCAGACTAGGTCTTTTTTTTTTTTGGTATCCTAGGAGAAAGATTCATCAGACTAAGATTTTTATCCTAGGAGAAGATTCATCAGACTAAGATTTTTATCCTAGGAGAAGATTCATCGGACAAGGTTTCCTATCTTAGGAGAAAAATTCATTAGACTAAGATTTTGATCCTAGGAGAAAATTCATCAGACTAGGTCTTCTATCTTAGGAGAAAGATTCATCAGACTAAGATTTCTATCCTAGGAGAAAATTCATCAGACTAGGTCTTCTATCTTAGGAGAAAGATTCATCAGACTAAGACTTTGATCCTAGGAGAAAGTACGTCAGGCTAGGTCTTATATCTTAGGAGAAAGATTCATTAGACTAAGATTTCGATCCTAGAAGAAATTTCGTCAGACTAGGTCACTTTTTTTTGGTATCTTAGGAGAAAGATTCATCAGACTAAGATTTTGATCCTAGGAGAAAGTTCATCAGACTATGTCTTCTATCTCAGGAGAAATATTCATCAGGCTAAGATTTCGATCCTAGGAGAAAATTCATCTGACTAGGTCCTCTTTTGTTATATTAGGAGAAAGATTCATCAGACTAAGATTTTGATCCTAGGAGAAAATTCATCAGACTAGGTTTTCTATCTTAGGAGAAAAACTCATCAGACTAAGATATTGATCCTAGGAGAAAGTTCATCAGACTAGGTCATCTATCTTAGGAGAAAAATTCATCAGACTAAGATTTTGATCCTAGGAGAAAGTTCATCAGACTAGGTTTTTTATCTGGAGGAAAATCCATCAGACCAAGACTTTTTATCCTAGGAGGAAAAATGTAAAAATCAATGGCAAGATTTTATGCAGAATAGCAAGACAAATAAAGGTGAAGATTTGAGAAACTTCCCTTTGTCGGCTCTTCTCTTCTTTTCTTTTTCTTCCCTCTCTTTTTTTGTTTGTTGTTTTTTTTTTCTTTTTCCCTTTTCTTTGAACCACTTTCCTTGAATTGCTTTGTTCCTATTTCAAACAAAGAAAACTTTATCAGTTTTAAAAAGTGGTGGTCGGTTTGTGGCCTTGAGTCTTGAGCAACTTGGCTTTTAATCGATCAGCCTGAGTCGGTCTCAAGAGACTTTTGCTCGGCATCAACCACGATTGTTTCACACCCATTACCATTTGTATTTGTGGCTCAATCATCCTTGTCCCGATTGGAGATCTTTGCTCAGGTGACCTTATCTGATATCTTCAATGACTTTCTGCTTTTTGAGCAATTTGTCTGTCAGAGAGAATCACAAGTTATCTTTGCTCGTGCCAAGTAGGATGACAAAAATCTTTTTGGGGGAGCCTTTGCATGAATCCTCAAGGCATGCTGAAAGTAATAATTGAGTACGCCGGCCAAATTTACTTTGTGCAACTAAAAAGCTGGTAGCAGATTTTGAAATCTTTTCTTTCTTATTTTGACAAGGACTGACTCGGAGTGAAGGACACAATGATGCAAAGAAACGAATATTAACAAGAGATGCGCCCTGTCGGAACGACAGAAGGAAGAGTTTTTTTTAACTAGCTTTAATGATCATGACATGCATTTTGAACTTAACGGCCGATCTACCAAACTAATCCAATCTTCCCTTTTACCATTCTTATGACATTTGAAGTCGGGCTTGTTTATGCCAATTCTTCGCATCAGCTTCACAACTCACTTTCGACAAGTAGTTCCCGAGGGATTTTTACTAACAAGTCTCTCTCATTTATTCATCTCTGCTCATCGTCGTCTTACAGTGCCCGTGAGGGTTTTCACTAATAAGACTCCCTCATTTTTCTTTTCTTTTTCTTTTCTTTTTTTTCTTTTGCTTTTTCTTTTTCTTTTTCTTTCCCCTTCTTTTTTTTCGAGCAACTTGACAGTGGTCTATGTCACGTGACAACCGTTGTTCATAGCTTGCTTTTCTTGGCATTCTTGAAGGTTGATCAGGAGGTCTTTATTTGGAAGATTTTTGGACATGGGTAGGAAGAAAGGGTCGACATGACGGCTCAAAGTTGACTCAAAGTGAAGGGTTGTACACTTACAACTTTTGGAATCGACTCTTTCAAAAGTGAAATAAAGATTTTTGCCCCAGTTTCAGATACTAGGGATTTTTTTTTTGAATCCTTTTTTTCTTTTCTTCTTCTTCTTTTTCTGTTTGCCCCAGCTTCAATTTTTAGGGCATGGACCTTTGACAATTCTTTTCTTCTTCTTTTTTTTTCCACTTGAACTTTCTAAAAGCTGCCCCAGTTTGTACTCTTGGGGCGTGGACTTTTTTTTTTTTTTGACTCTTGACTCTAAACTTGATTCCAAAAGATGGTGGTCAAAGAAATAACACAGGCTCAAAGGGGTGGCAAGGGGTATAAAGTGTTTGGGTAGTACGCCAAATATAGTATCCTTTCGCAACCACAGCATTGATGAGCATGTTTATCTTCTTGGTGTGTCGTAATCTCAAGACACTTCCCATCCCTTAATGTCACACTTTCCAAGCTTCAATTGATTTAATATCCCCAAGCCCGATCTTCACAATGATTTGAAGGTGAATTTTACTCAACCTTAATTCCAAAGTATTTCAACTCTTTTTCATCCTCAAAGTGTTGTTTTTTTTTCTTTTTTTTCCCAGTTATCCAACTCCAGATTAAATTAGTTTCTAAGATCTGGCCAAAATTTCCGCATGCATGTCATGTTATTAAAACTAGCGAGAAAAAAACTAGGAACAGAATGACACAAAAGGACAAACTGTATTTTATTGAGTAAAGGATAAAATGGTTTGAAAACTAGACAAGCAACCTAAAATTTGAGTTACAAACCTAAAATAACACGGATAGCAACGAAAACAGACAGACGTGACTCATACAAACATAATAGAAGGATAGAAGGGTTTGACTCAATAAAACAAATAAAATATGGATCACAACCCTTAAATAACCCAGATAACAGAAAAAACATCAAAACAAGCTACCAAGATTCCTTCCTATTGAGGAGAGTGACTTTTCAATTTCTAAGCTTGACATTTAGCCACAAATTTGCTCATCAGAATCAGCATGGCCTTCTCCAATTTCAGTCGGCAAGCTCCCAAGAGGATTCTCATACTCCCTGTCACCATACATCATCCCAACAAAGTGTGCATCATCATGTGCAGGTAAAGGATTCTGCGCGATATTCTGGGTGTCACTGTCTTGGATCACAATCAGGTTTTCTTGGATCATCCTTTCTATTTCTCTTTTCAAATCCCGACAACTTTCAACATTGTGCCCCTGGGCATTGGAATTGTATTCACACCTTTTAGATGGGTCAAAGCTTCTTGCACGTGGGTTACATGATTTGGAGGAATGGGTGCAATCATGCCATGCTGCTTTAATTTCTCAAACAAGCTTGCATAAGACTCTCCTATTGGTGTAAAATTATCTTTCAATCTTTGTTTCCCGTTATACCCCTGGCTTGGATGTGGGTTATAGGGAATTTAAAAATTTGTGAAGGCTGGTGAAGATTTTGCGGTGCTCGTGCTCGCCTTCTGGGGTGTTTTGGTGGCCGGGCAACATATTGAGGTGCAGTAAAAGAGTATGGAGGGTTCTGAGGTGGATAATACTGCTCAGGGGAGTCATGGAAAATCTGAGGAGGCTGCTCATACCTTCGAGATGTTCTCCCTGGACCTCTTCTCGACCCTGACGTCATCATGATTTCTTCAACCTTCTCATTTGTGTCACTAAAATTATCGAATTCAACCTAGACAGCCTGAGTTGCGGCTCTAAGAACTGCTTGACTTATAATTTTGCCTGTCTTAAGAGCATTCTCTACCATTTCTCCCATTTTGATTGCTTCCGAGAAGGATTTGCCAAATGTGGACATCATGTTTTGAAAAAGTGGATGAACAGTGTTTTTGCTTCTGTGGTGAACAGTACCACAGAAGCGGTGAACAGTAAAATCGCACCTGCGGTGAACAGTAACCGCATATGCGAAAATCACAGACAGTGTATATTACGAGCAGTCCGCTATTTTTCTCATTTTTGGAGCTATGGAGCTCGGATTGAAGTGCTTTTCGAAGCGCTTTTCACCATATAAAATGGGATAAGTGTTCTTAACTCAATTTTGGTTGTATAACTTGAATCTATTACGAGTTTTGACGTTTAATCTGAGAATTTTGTTGAAAAGGGTAGAAAACCCTCTTGGATAGAATCAATGATTTGAGGGTCGAAATGATATGGGAATTTTATAAATTTGGTATGGTTAGACTCGTGAGAGTACGAGGATTTCTGGAAAAAAGAAATTTTACTCGGTTCCGAGATGTTGGGCCCGAGGGGTATTTTGGCCATTTTACATAATTTTGCGTATTAGCTTAGAATTTAATTGTAGAATCAATTACTTGAATTATTATTTGCATTATGCAATTTAATTGAATAGATTTGAGCCATTTGGAGTCGAATACGCGTGGCAAGAACGTGATTTTGGATTGAATTTGAGCCGGTTCGAGGTAAGTAGCTTGTCTAATCTTGTGTGGGGGACTTTGTCCCTTAGGATGTGATATTTGGTAATTGAATGCCTTGTACGTGAGGTGAAGAGCGCGTACTTCAGCTAATTGTTGAAACCCCAAATTTTTACTTAAAATATTTGAACCGAGTTTCTTTCGTATTTGCTTTATTCTACTTGCTATTATAGCCTGTGCCGATATAGAAAAGTATGTTAGTTGCTCCAAATTGCTTATTTGCTTAATTTGCCTTAATTGAAATTACGTGGAGCATGTTAGGCCAGAATTATTTGTTGCTTTGTATTGTTATGCTTCAATTTCTGAATATTCTCTGATTTTGATTGTGCATTTACATTGGGACTACGGGTTTGATTCTCGGGAGCTCCCCCCCTTGTTTGTTTACTTTGGGACAGTCCCAGAATTATTTGTTGCTTTGTATTGTTATGCTTCAATTTCTGAATATTCTCTGATTTTGGTTGTGCATTTACATTGGGACTACGGGTTTGATTCCCGGGAGCTCCCCCCCTTGTTTGTTTACTTTGGGACTACGGGTTTGATCCCCAGGAGATCCCCCTGCACATTTATATTTGGGACTACGGGTTAGATTCCCGGGAGATCCCCCTGCACATTTATATTTGGGACTACGGGTTCGATTCCCGGGAGATCC